>CBVK0101993244.1:0-13362 GCA_900067695.1 Picea abies | reverse complement strand
TTGGTAGGTATCTGGACATATTTTTGCATGTAATAACATTCACCAGGGTGATTTCTATTTCTACATACCTCGCACCAAGGTAGAGTAACCTGCTTCAAAGGGCTCGGATCTCCAAAGGCCAAGTACTCATGAAATAGGAGACATTGCTCCTTTTCATGGCCCTCTGACTTGCATCTGATACACCAGATGTCTTCTCTTTTATATTTTCCCTTTTCTTTCTTCATATCTTCGACCTGCAAAGATAATCTATTTAGCTTGCTCAAAATTTAACTCATACCTGAGTTGGATTCTCCCATAGGAGTTTATTCTAGTTTCATGGTGATCTCCAATGCCTCAGCCTGTGAAGCAACCTTCTTTTGCATCAAAGGAACTATGATGTGTGGTAAGAGGGCAGCAATGAACCATTTCTTATTCTTTTCGTCTAGAATTTGAAATCTCAAGTGGCATGTCAAGGTCTTAAACCTCTGATCAAAATCCAAAATAGGTTCAGCTACTCTCTGCTTGATTTATTTCAGTTTTGTAATGCACTACGACTCTGACTTGGGTTTCTTGAATTCTGCACTCAATGTAGTATTGATATCATTCATCGGTTTAGGTTTTACAGAACCTTTAACAAACTTCATGTACCAACTCAGTGCGTGGTCTCTCAAGGTAGTACTAAAATGATCTCTCCTAACTACTTCATCATTGAATTTCTTAATACTCCATACAGCTTCGCATAAGAACTAGTGTTGATCAGGATCTTCAAATCCATCTCCTCTAAATATAGGTAACCTAATTTCATCTGCCATAGATCTTCCTAGGTTTCTTGACTGATTATGTACTGGATTGCTGGTAACAGTACTCTGAGTGCTCTGATAACTCTGGCTACTCTGGTTTCTTAATGTTGTTAAACCAATAGGAGGATTAATAGTACTTACTTTAACGGTAGGCGCAGTTCCTGAAGTCTTTGATTCTTCTTGGCGAGGTCCTTCAGTCTTCCCTTCCTCTACCCTAGTGGACTCTGAATGTTCCTCATTCAATAACTCTTCTTCTTCTCCATTGTAGAACCCTTTGTCCTGTGACAGTGGCTCATGAGTCTGCTCAAACAGGTTCACCAGAGGAACCTCTATGAAGTTTCTCCCACTGCACGTATGTCCAACCTCTATGTCGCTTTCGCTATCTGATTTCTTGAACATTATATTTTCAATCCGAAAAATCACTGTATCTTCAAGATGTTCTTCTCATGCAATAGCATCTTGATCTTCAACTTTGAAAAGTGTAAACATTTTCCTCTAGGTCCATTAAAGAAATATATCTCTATTTGGATATATGACTCAACTTTGTCAATAGAAAACTCAGTAATGTACCCTCCAATGGTGTTATCAAACCAGTGATCTACTTCTCTTAACACAGTGTTATCAACTCTCTTGACTTTTTTTATCAGCGTCGACGTCCAAACCACAGGTGGTCTAGATGTGATCTCAAACTGGGTATCTGCTAATCTGGATAACCACTCGTATAGCTCCTTATGAATTCCTCCAAAGAAAATCTCGTGTATGTCGGTGAAGATGTACCTTCCCAACCAGTCTTTTGTGCTAAGATTAGGGTTCTTGTTCTGGGCTTCAGTGAAGTCCTTTTCTTGTTCTTCTATCCACTTCTGAATCTTTGTCTTTGGTGGAAACCACCTTGACATTCCCTCAAGAAGATACTGGTCCTGACAACTGAACCATTTTTTGGCACAGGGGCAGACCGAAGGTTCAACTCTAACAACTCACCAACAATCCCTAACTATTGGCCCTTTCAGAAACACCTATGGAGCAGATGTATTCTCACCCAAAGTAGCAATAGGGGGTTGCAGGACGCAGGTGTCTACAACCAGAGGAAATTCAAGTGAATCCAAAACAACAATACACAGAGATCTAGATATTATTTACCACCCTTAACCTACTTTTCAAGTTATATCTTAGATCTATCACAACAATGCATCAACGATATAACAGATGGCCAATAACACAACATCAATCACACATAACAACAAGATATATGTGGTTCTCCCTCTCCCTAGGGATACATCCACAGAATTGTGATTCTTGATATATTAAGATGAAACATACAGTTCTATATTCACACTTAACTTCCAGATCTCTCTCTTTTCTCTCTTATTTTCTCTCTTCTTCTCTCCCATCCCTGTGCACCTAGACGTAGGACTGATCTTCGCACCCAGATGAAGATCTTACAATACAATGATGCTCTTGCAACACTATGCGTCTCTCGTACACAACAATAATCACTCTCTTAACCAACAATGACAAACCCTTCTTCTCTCATCTAGGTCTTTATTTATACAATACAATGACTCCCTGACAACCTTAGACCGAATTCTAAATGTCAAAACCCTAAATGCCAAGAACCATAGGTGTCTAAAACCCTAGGTCCACTTGACATGTGTTTTACGAGCTTCACCAACCTATCTTTCCTTCTTTTCCGTGAGGTGCTCCAAAGCACTCGTTGATGTCTTCTTCCACTTGTTGAGTTGTCCACGATCCATCTTTCCTTGTTGATCTGTCTTCCTTGGTTTTCTCTTCCAACGACTAGATTTTCCTTCCTTTGCTCCTTCTTTTCCTCTTCTTTGACCACTTTGACCCATTCTCAATCAATGTGATTTCCCCGTAGTTCATACTTCACCTTTCTTCCTTACTCTTCTCTTTCTTCCATAACCAAGGGCCAACAGTTTCCTTGATTTCTCGCAACATCTCTTCCACCTCCTTATCTCTCCTCATGATGCTCGCCTCAGAGTTGTTTGTTTCTTTTTTCCATGTTTGGAGAGATTCCATGAATAGGATTTTCACTTCTAAGAATAAAAATTTGTTTTCTTTTACTTTTGGTAATGGGTCTCTTGTATTCATCCAGCTTCAATTCTGACCTTGTTTGTGTGTTGCTCTAGCTAGCCTTTGATTTCTTTGGTCTTGCCATTCCTCTCTCCTCTTTCTCTGGAGGATTTCTCTTTCTTCTTCTTGGACCAAGGTTTTCCACGACATTTCTGAATATTTACGGGTCTTGACTGTTGATATTACTAAGTTGTATAATTGATGTAAAATGTTTCGTTGGTTTTTCAATCCAATTTCTAGGTGGGCTGATCAGCCTAGGGAAAAGTCATATAGTTTTTTACAAATGCTAGACCAGGTTCCAAATATCAATTCATTTCCCAGTATGGTTGCCAAAAATGTTAACGCTTGAATCTGTTAGGACCGAAACGGAAAATTCATGAGGATGTAAATCCCCCTGCATTTTTATAGAGGTGGTACTCCTCTTTAGATTTTCTTGAGATTTTTAAATGTTAAAAATGTGGGACTTGATAGAAGTTTTTCGTAGTATTTCAAATAAGCATAAATATAGAAAATAAATAAAAGGAAAATTTTATGTTTGTCTTTTTAAAATAAAGTTCTTGAGAGAGGACCAGGAATCATGTACATCACACATTTAAAGTAAAAAATTTCCTCATATCCATCATAGTTTTAAGATAAAGATTTTGATCACATAAAAAATAATAATAATAATATGATTTGCATGCACAAGAGAACTTTAACAGAGTGGATATATGGGAAGCTCAAATAAGGATAATGATATATCAACTTCAAATACTTTATATTCTGAAAACAGGGTTACAAAGCATAGTCGAGATTGTTCCCAAAGTAGTTCTCTCGAAATTTCCAAAAAATATATAATCCGTTACATATTCTTGAAAATGTAAATGTGTTTGTCTTAGAGACTAGGATTGGGGCTCCCGTGGACCATTAAGAAAATAAATACAAGAAATAATCTTTCAAAAAGAGGACGGTGGGCGGTGGAAGGATCAACAAGACCTGGTAAGAAGAACAAAGGAGTTATCATTCTTCGATTAAACCTTTCTAGTGAAAGAGGTGGAATAAATGGATGAAGGACTTGATAAAGAAAAGAAGAATGTGATCAGCGTAAACTTACTATGATGGTCTCTCCTTGACAGTAAAATATAAGATGTAAAGAATCATATGGGAAATGCTAGCAGTATTTTCTTGGCCCGTAACTCTGGTAAATAACCAGGAAAGTTATCGAAATGGATTTTTGAACAAGATGACATGTAGTATGGTAATATCCTCAGGGATGGTCATGGGATTCTCTAAGAATTTTGGTAAGAGATCTAGGTCGTTGTCATGTTTTTTCAAGAAGTCTCTATAATCTTCACCTTTGAAGGTGTGTGTTGGCTTTGGGAGTCTCAGCATATTATGGAATACTTGAGGTGAAAGGGAGACGGGAGAATGATATTGGAGTTGAATCATCCATTGGTGTGGTATATACTTCTCAGCGCACTAAGAAACAAACTCCTTGCAATCAAAAACTTCAGGAACGCAGCCTGCATAAGAAATTTCGAACATCCAAATTACTTCCTTATTAGCATAAGGGGATGAATAATAAGAGTATGCTCTAGACCACTGAGTGTTTTGGTCCTCTCATCCAAAAATGTTCAAAGTATCTCCGCAGAAATTTTGTCGATTTGTTGCTGCCATAAGTTGATGGGAGTGTTCTTTTGATCCAGATAATATTTGAAATGAGCACTTGAGAGATATAATATAATCTTCCACAAATAATTCTTTAATGTGGTTTAATGAGGAATCTCCTCAATCCCTTCACCTATTAATGACAAAATTTATGGGACCTACATAATGATTTATTATCATTAAACCATACTAAATTTGTATTGGGAAAAGCACGAAGGTAGTAGGGACAGACATGAGAGAAATAGGATTTGAGACTTTTGTGAACCCACCAACCCATGAATGCAGAAGGTCAAAAATTGGCTAAGAGTTGTGATGCAGTCGGATGGACTCGGCATAGGATAAATGAGATACTTGGAAGCTCGTGGAGTCTGAGGGTCAAAATGTATATCATGGATCTTTTGAATGAAAAATGTATATCATGGAACGTAGGATATGAGAGTTTGACCCCGCCAACCTAAACCCGCAACTGCAAAAATGGAAAAGTATGGGATAATGTGGCATTCGATCAAACTCAATATGAAAGAGTACGGATTGGAGATGAGGATTCACGAGTCATCCAATCCGAGAACCTGTGAGCCCGTCGTTTTGAAAAAAAAATGACTAAGTATAAAAACTAGAAAGGGAGAAAAGAAGGGAAAGAAGGAAAAGGGGAAATTGGGTAAGTATAGAAGACGTAAAATAAATGGAGAAAAGGAGTTGGGAAAATAGAAAAGGGGAGGGAAATTTCGGAAGCGGGAATTGATCTCAACAAACACCTACATCGACACCTATATTATAGGTACACCTACTCACTATCATTTTATTTCAAGTTCCCGTATCAAGTTCTCTACTATCAGGTATTTTCCACTTCGGGTATTTTTTTTTTGTACATGTTCTTGTTGAGAAGTTCACATCACTTTCAATTAGTTCCATCACATGGGCCCTTTAGGTATATATTTAAAAAATGACATGTATTCACTCCCTCTATGAATGATTTAATTTACTAGTATCATTCCTCTACATATTCCTTTCACACTGCAGTCCTTGCTATCACAACAACTTCACCTAGTTCCATTTACATCAGATTGTTTTTGGTTGTTTCTTACCCACATGGGCTATATGAAATTTTATCCCCCCCAACAAATTGACACCCATGTTTTTTTATCCCATAGCATGGGATTCAAAGTAGTTCACACTTCGAAAAATGAACCTCATATTTCTTATCATCATATTTCTAGCACAAACACCCATGGATGGACTCATCGATTTTCAAAATATTTTGATTGGTTATGTTGAATTCACTTTTTCATTTTCATTGGTCCCTCATATCCTCCAATATTACTTATCAATTTGTAGTCCAATCCACCATTCACCCACCTACATTGAGACTCACCCATGGGGCCCCCATTATTGATTTATTCTCACAAAGTCTTAACTCCCTAAGTTGAGCCACTCAATCACTTGGGATCCCATATCTATGCTTGCACATTCAACTTAATTATTCTTTATTCATTTGGTAATTGTACAAAGTACATTTTGATTTACACACAAGAAAGTAGATTAGGATATCACATTTGATGGAACCATTTTTTTTACCTAGTGTAATCCCTCATTGCCCTTGGTTGCAACATTCATACTAAACGACCCCATCTGCAAACACCCATCTTATCAAAAAAACCTTGAGTATCATAGTTTTCACACATCACTACCAACTCTTTGCATCCTCGTCACCCACAATTTCAATTTGAAAATACCTTGCTAGTATATGATTATACCCCTAATATCATATCACCTTTTGTCTAGTTAAATATTTGGTTGTTTTCACTATTATCCATCACTTATGCTCAAACCAGAGGAAGTATTGATTCCCATTTACCATCGAACTCATCTATATTTATAATCCAATTCACTCTTACAAGTCAGTACCCAATACTATATTGATCAATTTATTTTAAGGGGCACTTTATTCTATGTGGTCTCGGTTCCATTCTTGTCAAACTCAACACTAGCTTCTAGGAATGTTGCAGTATCTTGGTTCCCATTACCATTCAAATTGTGACCCTTGGAAGGGATAGAGAGAATAATCATTACTCTTTTCTTCCATTGACCCCATTGATGTTCGATATTATCACATATCCACATTAGGATGGGTCTTACTTTGTGATAGTTGTAGTTTTCAGTTCTAGTCAAAGACCACTGGGCTTGATAGCACATCAATGCCTTTCATTAATGAGCATACACCCTTAGTTTTATCTTCAATATCCAAGGCATGTTCTCCTTCAAAAATGTCATTTTCCATTACCAATGCCCACAAGGGCACTGCATATCTACTTCATCAAAAAAATTAGTTACAGGATCATCTTGGTCTTCATACTTCATATGATTAGACTTGAGTCCTCAACCTCTTGTCCACTATTTTAATCTTTTCATGTTATGGAATGAGCATGGTTCATGTCTAAATAGTTTGTATAAAACAAGTTCATTATTTTTTAGCAAGAATATATGTTTGCAGGTGGACCTCTCCTTCTTCCTCCATGGAAAGTTTGTATCCCTTAGACCCACCTTTCTCTCTCTATAATATAGTATCAGTATACAAAGAAAAATAAACGATGATGTAATTAATCTATACATATTCTCCTAACCTCACACATTAGGGGGGCATATATTATCACCTAAAAAACACTTGCATAGCTATACATGTGATCATCGAAAGGGTCACCAGTTCAATACACTAAGGTGTATGTTCATGGCATTAATACAAAATATTCAACAAAACAAAAAACAATATGAAGTGGATTTTTTGATCATCCACGCACCTCAAGAAACTAGATTTTCTTGAATCTACACATTCCCATGTGATTGTTCCTTTGAAAATCACACAGATCAACCAAAAGTAAAATTTCACCAACTTTCAACACATTAATGACCAAGAATCCTATCAAATATCATTCCTAGTTGAAGGGCCAAGAGGCATCAATCCCATGACCATTGAAGGTTGGTACAACAATTGGGTTCATGTCTACTCAAGAATGGGTGGCCACACCCAAGTGGTCACCCCTTTCCAATTGAAACCAATTTTTATCAAACTTGTCGAAGGCCTATAAAAAGAGGCCATTAGCATGCACAAAGAGAAGAAAAAACAAAGTAAATTTCTGTTGGTTGTATGATTCTAAAGAATCTTTATTTCTCCCAAACCCATCCATACTTTCATATAATTTCGAGAGAGAACGAGTTTCTATAAGGGAAAAAATAACCCATCCCAAGGAGGAATAAGGGAGCTCATATGATCACCAACTACTTTGTGGTGTTGTACTCAAAGATTTTACATTGGTATAACTTATCTCACCTTATTTTGATTTTGTTATTGAATGCTATGTTTTAATTTCCTTGTTTTCTTTATATTACTTGTTTTATGGTGTTCCACTAACACTAGCAATTCTCTATGGTGCTATATAAGCCTAGGGTAACACTAAATTTCCCTTTTTTCTCACCCAAGTGGAAAAATAGGAAAAAACAAAACCTAAAAATTAAAGATAAAACCCCAATTACAAGGAGGATTGGGCAATCCTCTAGCAAGGAAAGGACCATGTCCCAAGAAACACCCAAGCTAATCACACCAATATCCTCCACCATAGAAAATCTAGAGAACTCGCCTAGCCCCACTAAAATCACATCAGGGGCACAAGAGGAGGGTAAAGTAGCAACACCACCTATATATTCTATTTCACAAATCATTTTGAGTGAGATAGAGGTGGAAAGGGATAAATCCCTCAAATGTAAAATCCTAGTAGAGGCTACAACAAGCAAGAAAGAGAAATAATAGGGAAGTACAAAAGATACAGAGAAAAATATTCATCATCTACAGGAAAATTTTCAAATTATAAGAATGTAAGGTATTGAGCAAGAGACAACTTGAGCATGAAAACAAAGCTTTGAAAGAAGAGCTAGCCAAAACCAAGAGATATTTAGCTAGCCAAATTGATAGAGTAGAGGTGATGGAGGCATCTATATCCAATATGGCTCAAATTGTAGAAGACATGATGAACTGTAGACATCTTGAAAAAATTTATGACCTCTTGCTTGATGTGCAATAACACAAGTTTCAGATGCAAAGGTTGATACAACAGATCCCTTTCATAATATATATCCTCAAAGAGTTTGTGGATGCATGTCAAGAGGGAAGTGAGGAGGAAAGTGCCTAGTTGTGTGAATTTTTTTTCACAAATTTATTTTACCATGCCCCTATAGTTGGAATGAAAATACATATGTATGGGAATTATGGTTAAGGGATATATATTCCTAGATCCCTCATGAAGAATTGAGGGCCAATGAGCTGCAAAAATATAGGGAGGAGGATCTAAACATCCCTTTGATCATCATGATTATTTTTCCATTCTATAAGATCTCATGGCCAACCATGAATCTCTCACATAAAATGTATATTTGAATACCATCATAGAGGATAAACAAATATATATTTCCCACTTTTAAGACACTATAATACTTTCAGGTGAAGAGGCATCTCAGGATTGCTAAAGGAGATGGTAATCATTGCCACAAGGTCTCTAGAAAAGAGAGCCTCACTCACCTAGCAACCTGCAATCTTCCATGTTTAGGGTTCAACTATGTAAGGAATACCTAAGAAGGATCAAGTTGAAATGGGTTAGGTTGAGGCTCAACCCACCTCTATTACTGCAACCTTCACCACTAGCAACATTGAATAAGGAAAAATAAAGGGAGGAATGAAAGGAAATAGAGAAGAATTTAGGAGTAGGATATTATGGCCAGGGTGCCATAACCAAGTATGTAGTATGGAATTTACAATAGTTGTGAAAGGAGTAGTAAAAATAGTTCAAGAAGAGGGGATGTAGCAGCTTCACATTCACAGTTTTTTTTCCACAACGATGTGTGAAAATCTAAACCGGGGGGTAATGATGGGTCTCTCCATTGTATATCATAAGACCCATATTTAAAACATTTTGACCATATTTGGTACCTTATAAGCCTATCTTTGACCATGATTAATATAATTATATGGTTTTGTGCAATTTATTGATGAATGGAATGTATTGAATGATCAAGTGTTCATTGTATTTTATTTTAGCTATGGTTTTCATGGTTTTATGGGTATCTACATGCTACACTAGCCCATGCTCCAAGAAATTTGAATCAAGGGAGGATTCCTACTCCAAAATGGCATAAGAAAAAATGGGGATTGTGTCTTCACATCCTACTCCAAAGGTTATCAAGCCTTCAAGACATCACATCTAGTCTAATCCACTCAATTTTTTTACTCAAGGAAGGAAATATGTCAAGGGATTCGATCCCTAGAACTTAGGACCCTAGTTATAGGATGATGGAGAGGCAATCCCTTCAATCAATGAGTGATTTAAAGGATGATTTTTGTAACCTATTACTATAGATATAATCTAGGGGCCATCCCTAGAAAGTTAGTCATTCTTGTTAAGCAGTTGTTATTTTTGGAGAACTTAAACTTCCTTGAGTTTTATTTTTGTTTTTGAGATAGTATGCTAATGAAGAATTTTTACTTTTACATTTCCTTATGTTAGTAGTTTTTTCCTTGTAGAAGCCTTGACTAGGGCACAGTCAATGTTGCACAAGGAACCTCTCTACTTTTCTTCCATTTCCTTTGATTGTCTGGTTCATTTTACTCATAGGATATGTTGTGCATGATTTATGTATTTCTTGTAGCAACAATTTATTTCTTGTGGAAGTATTTCCATTTCCTATATCAACATTTCCTTGGTTCATTTCCTTTAGTTTACATCTTGTTTAGTTAATTTTACTTGTATTATATATGGAGCATGAATTTATGCATTTCTTGTAGTAGAATTATAGTTCATGTAGCAGCACTATGTTTCTTGTAGCATAATTTCCAACACATTGCTTAGGTAGTTTTGTGATCTTTTACCATCATCAAAAGAGATATGTTCTCCATAGATTGCTTCATCCTTAATTCAGAATTGATTAGTTTTTTTTTTCTATGTTTTAGTTTAGTCCTTCCAAAGGAATAGTGTACATTAGGATTTGCTATGTTTTCATTATAACTACTTAGGTAATTACAACTTTGTCTTTCAACAATATATTTCTTTTTTGGGGATCATAAACCTCAATCATCTCACCGGGAGTTGTAGCTTTGCATTCTACTTCTTGCAGTCTTCCACCCTATCTTTCCTTGTCGTCAATATAAGCAGGGATTGGTCATTGGTTTGCATGATCCCTTTAATTTTTCTTTTGTGAGTTTCCTTTCATGTACTTTGTATCATTTTCTTCGATTGAATTTCATCTTTCCTTCCAATAGCATTGAATTTCTTATTATTCATTTTTCCCTATTGAAGTAGCCTTTGTAGTACTTGGATAGACATGGTTTTCCTTTGTATATAGATGCATGTTGTGTATGGATTTTTGCACATAAAGTGCACAGTACCTCTCAATTGCATATGAACACCAAGTTGACATTTAAAGTTATAAGTTGAGGAGTGTAGCATTCTTTTTGTTATTCTTTGGACCATAAAGGATAAAATCTAGGATGTAGACTATACATACTCTGTAGCATACCCTGATCCTCCCAAGTTAGGGTCATGCCACCATTTATACTTATGTTGTTTATGATAACCCAAAATGTAACACACCCAGGCTTATACATGTTGGGTTGTTCCACACACATTAACTCTTGTGGAACTTAATTACATTGTAACATACCCATCCTACCCAGACTGGGTCATGCCGCCTAAAAACTTACAATAATTTCATATGTATATAAATATAGTTTTAAATAGACAACACATTCTACTAATACATAGATTAATGAGGAAATAACAGTAAGCCTATAAATACAACATATACAGGCAATACTCATAAATATAAGACATGTACAAATACACAACATGCAATTGAACACATAATTGATACTTATATCTTTATAGAAGACCACCAACTACATGCAGACCTTCCATGATCCTCCCATCCATAGACCACACTGCTCATCACTCTCAACAGTAGGTCACCCCCAAGATGGGACTAAACTCCACCTGGGTAAACATATTCCTAGGCTAAGATGAGACAACAGAAAGTTACATTGTCAACGGGAAGGATTTCGTCCCAGGATCCAACTCAAACTAACAGCCTACAACTTCTCATTCCCCACCTATATGTCACACCCTAAGAAGTGTGCCCCTTCTTTTCTCAACAATCCTTCGGCTGCCCCACTTCCCTTCTAGGGCTTCAAAAATAGGTTGGACAAGAATTCTCATAGCACTATAGCTGCAGTTGGGATCCCTATGGAAAATAACTTCCCCAACAACCTATCTCACCTAGAGAGATTTGCTCATAGGCTTGACAACCTTCTTCTTCAATCCATGGGCCTGAAAACCCACCTCTTCAAACCCACAGGAATGAAAAACTACTTCTTCTATCCAAATCCTAAGTCAATCAAGTAAGGGTGATGGAAAAAGAAAAGTTAGGGTATAGAACAATTAAGGGTAGCAACCATGCTTAGTCCAGGAACTGTGATGGTAGCAACAACATTCAGGTAAGGCACAATATGGGTTTAGTCAAAGTAAAATTGTGTTGTGCATAACGAGAAATGTATGGGATCATTGTTGAAGGTGCACGTGAGGCATGGAGATTTTCCATTGATGGAGTCAATGGCTACCTATGTTTATGCATTGCTGAATGGGGGAGGATGGCTCAGTGTGTGCCCGACTGAGTGCGTGCATGAATGGGAAAAAGATGGGAAAAAAAATTATTTTCCCCACATATATTTGCATGTGCCATGATTGACACATGGCTCTCTTGGAGCTCATTTTCAACCCACTTGTGATTCATTCCCTCTTTCATGAGACTTAGGATAAAATAATCATCCTCACCATAGTCTTTAAGAAATAATAATATAATATTATTTTTGAGTTAAGCCCTCAAGATTAGCCCTTTTTCCTAGTCTCCTAACCCTCCCTTTCCCTTCCTAGTAGAGCTTAGTCCCCCATACTCTTTTTTATAGAAAGATTTTCCTCACCCCATGAAACTTTCTCAAAATGACTTTTTTGTTTCCCTATGCAGACTTGAAGTCCCCTTTTTGAAATTCTCGGAGCTAAAAAACATATTTTTCCACATATACACACTCTAACAACTATACAACATGTGTATACATAGGTTGCACCATTACAGCCCATGTACATCAGTTTTTGTGCCCAAAATTAAAACATGATGTCGGGTTTCCATGTCATGTCATGAGATCCATGATCCT
This sequence comes from Picea abies, assembly GCA_900067695.1. Taxonomy (NCBI): domain Eukaryota; kingdom Viridiplantae; phylum Streptophyta; class Pinopsida; order Pinales; family Pinaceae; genus Picea; species Picea abies. Next base: position 600 of record CBVK0101993244.1, on the reverse strand, counting down.
TGACCTTCCATATACTGGAAATGTTATGAATCATCTCTTCAGTTCCATTTGAAGGATATAAATGGGCCATATCCAAGATGTGGAAAAGAGGATAAGAATTCGACTTTGAGAGCAAAGTTATCCTGGAGAAATTATTCACTTCATATTGAGTCTGCATCCCTTTGAACTTTTAAGTTTGAACACATTGTTCATCCCTGTTATCACTGAAATTTCGTCTGCACAGGGTGACAAGAACTCCGCATCGTCAACACAATACTGGAGTCATTCATGGCACAAGATTAATTCCTCAGCATTGCAAAAGGGTCAAAAAACTATACAAATGACCAAAAATTTGAAAGGCGCTTCACATCATCTGGGCGCGCGCACGCATGCGCGTAACAGCAGCGTACAAAGTGCGCATATGTGCACAAGGCGCGGTTGTTGGGCAAAAAACCCGCGCACCTGCTAAACGGCGCATTTATTGAAATTGGTCGGCCTCCCAACCACTAATGGATCAGCTCCCAAGTCGATTTAACACCAAATTCGAGCTCAATCCTCATGGTGGGTTGGTCAAAGACCTAATTGTTCCCTAAAGAGCCCCTTTTCACATTCAAAAGAGGT
>CBVK0101993242.1:0-17938 GCA_900067695.1 Picea abies | reverse complement strand
CAGGACTCCCCATGATGATTTCTGTCCTCACTCCCACTACCTCCACTACCCCCATACTACCTACTCCCCCTGATACCGCTGGGGGCAGAAGAAAGAAGAAGGAGCCCACAGCTCCACTTCCCCCATGCATCCCACCACCTTGCACATTATGTGACAAAGCGGGTCACCAAACCAACAACTGCCCATCACTACCGAAATTACGGAATTTGATTCTCCCCAATCCAACCCCACACCATCCATTACTACTGTTACCACACAACCTTCCAGTAGTAAAGGGTTGAAGACCAAATTCGTGTGTGCCATCTATTCTGAGTATGGTCATTACACCCATCATTGTCCAGCACTGCCTTGTTTTCGACAGGCATTAGCTATCATAAGCCAAGACTTTCAAAACAACCCACACCCTGCTATGTCATCCACAACACCTCTCACTGACATTCACTATGTCACCACTTCAGTCAACGAATGCATGAGATGCCCTTGCTCTCTTTACGATTCATTGACTCATTTTACATACCAATGTCCGATGATCATCGAATATCGGCAACATCAGTTAGCCCTGCTTCACCAACCCGCAGAGGCAATCATTGACATATCTTCACCATTTGAAGATCTCCATATCATCTCTCCTGAGCCCGAGGCACTCCCTACGCCTCCATGGTTCTTAGATGACATGTCTGAGGATTTACCCCGTAACCCACCCAACTCTCCCACCCATCCCCCTGCGGAAACTCTCCATCCCACTACTACGGGTACCCCTCAATACCTCAATTTATGGTTTATGACGAGCGAACCCTCACCCTCTCCTAGCGATACCCCCTCTGTTTCCTCAGCAGGGGGCACTCACATTGTCACTAAGATCACTCCTCATGATCCATTATATTCCCGTCGTTTCCAATGCGACGAAGAAATATTGGAAGAGCTATAGCACCCAGACTCTCCCTGGCACGCACTACATCATCGTGCACTCTTCCTTCCATAGGAAGCCCTCATGCCTCCTAGCCACAATCCCATTTACGCGGTCGAAACCAAAGACTTTATCCCATCAGGGACTATCGATTGGTTCAACAATCCCATTCCTACACCTGACGCTTTTGAAGAAGGTAATCTGGCTAAAATTTCCCCCACCATCAAAATCGGCATTTCCATTAAACCGAGCATCGTCGAAGATATCATCATTGGAGCTGCCTGCACTCCTCAGGAAATTGCCGCATATCAATCCCTCTTCCAGGAATTCAGGGATATCTTCGCCTGGTCATACACGGAGATGCCTGGCCTCGACCCCTCTATCGTCGAATATCGCATCGACACCTGGCCCGACATCACACCAGTTCGCCAGAAACAGCGACCGCTACACCCATCCAAGGCCGTGGCTATCAAAGCTAAAATCGACAAATTACGCACGGCCAGCTTTATTTACCCCATTGCTTATACATCATGGGTTTCCAACCCTGTACCCATCGACAAAAAAAGGGATCTATCCACGTTTGCACTGATTTTCGCGATCTCAACAACGCATGTCCCAAAGACAACTTCCCAACGCCCTTCATCGATCAGATCATCGATGATTGTGCCGGCCACGAGGCTCTCTCCTTCATGGATGGATTCTCTGGCTATAACCAAATTCAAATCCATCATCCAACATTGCCTCACCAAAGGTGCATACATCCTGGCCTCCCTCGAAGGCCTCTCGCTCAAAGAACCCATCAATGGGTTATACCTCAAGAAATTTTATGCTTAAACGTAGTCAAGCTACTTTAGGTTATTTTTATTTTTTAGCGTTTTTAATATTTTTCTCCCTCATCTAAAACTATCCTTTATGCTATTGACAGATGACTCCTCCACCAGCTTACCACATTGGTTACGCCGACGGTGCCAGCCGTTGGACACAAAGTCTCGCTTCGGCTGCTTGGGCTCTCTACACCCCTTCACATGAAATGCTACATTCCAGCGGCATCTGTTTAGGACCAGCAACCAATAACCAAGCCGAATACACTGTTGTCATCGGCCTCCTAACCGACCCCCAGCATCATCATATTCGTCACCTTAGCGTTTTCCTCGACTCTCAACTGGTCGTTCTCCAACTTAACAATGTGTACTGTGTACGCGATCCGTGCCTCTTTTGAAAATACCTGCAGGTTAGATTATTATCTCGACATTTTGATTCCATTACATTTACACATATTCCCAGGGAATTGAATCAAACAACAGATGAAATAGCTAACATGGTGCTAGATTGGCATATATCACATCAAGCTACACATACATAAAACATCTCATATAACCTGTCACAGCATATAGATAGCATCAACATCATCAACATCAACACAAAAATGCACATGTACAACACATTTGGATCTCAAAAAACATGTATACTCATATATATATATATGTGGGCCTCCCCGGCCATCCGAATGTTTACATACAACAGAAATACATTGGCCCTCAGGCCCGTGCCGCATCCCGGTACAAAAATCGGCTCACCAGCCTATCACAACTGTATACAAAAATACAGCATACAATCAGGGTGCCTCTAATGCACCTCCAGCTGCCCCTCCCTCCGGAGGAGGAGGTGGCCCACCCCGACCTACCCCAGGCAGTGGTGGTGGAGCACCTGCAGGACCCTCCTGCCCCGGCGGTAGGCGTCCACTAGTCATGGCGGCGAGCACAGCTGCTCGTCGCATGATCGACCGCCATGGTGGCGGTAACCCGATGCACTGCTCCAAGAACTCCTCATCCTGGATACGGATCCACATGCCCTTAGGCACGTCCCGAAACACCATCTCAAACTGACGGAGTATATCATCCAACTCCCCTCCGGCTGCCGCCGGAGGAGCATGAGATGGCCCCGCACCAGGGTCATCAAATCGACGCCTCCTCGCCGGTCTCCCAGGCTCTGCTGGTGCCCCCGCAGCCTCATCCTGTGGCCGCCTCTCTCCATGCGGAGGTCGCCCCTCTCGTTGCACCAGCAGTCTATATAACTCCACCTCACGCCCGCGAGGTGCCAAATCTGCACATACACAAAACAAGCAACAGCAGATCATATCAGTATCCATACATCATACATGTGAACTGATATATCAAAATCACAACATAAATCAAAACACACAAATACAAAACATACCTCTATGGTCAAAAACCTCCCCAGGAGGCAATACCATGTCCGGGTCCCCCTGGAAGTCTACCCCAGCATAGGGGAACTGAAGAATAACCTGCGGCATCTGCCGCCATAGCTGCGCTGCCTGCGTAGTAAAATAGTGTCTGCCTTCGCCACCACCGTGGCAAACCAAAATCTGTGACCACCGCCTCAAGCGCGGCTCTCGTACCCCTGGTGCCTCCAATAGCACCCTCGGGCGCAACATCGGTACCCTCTCCAAGAAAAAGGCCACCAGGATGGAGCCAAAAGAGAACTCCCCAGTGCTTGTAGATCGACAACAGTCTAGCTGCACAATCATCTGCGCATGAAGGGTCAAACCCCAGGCGAACCGCTCACGGCCCACCACCACCCTCTCCATCAAAATCAGCTCGCCACCACTAATTTGGTGGGTCGCTCGGGACCCATACACTTGAATTATCATCGCTGCTATGCAACGATGCAGCAGGGCATCTATCCCACTGATGCTCACTGATGACCCAGTCATATAGTGCTCGCCTGAGCAGTATTGCTCGGCGACATCCCGCAGAGGAGTATCTCTCAGCAGCACCGGATCTGCCGGCAATGGTGTTCCCCGGAAGGGGAGCCCCGTCAAGAAGTAGATGTCCTCCACCGCAGTGAAGGAAATCTGCTCTCCTCGCACGAGGAAGCAGTGTCGATCTGGGCTCCACATCTCGATCAAAAACTGGAGCAAATACTCTTGCGCCCGTATCAAAGGGCACTCAAAAAACTTTATCAACCCACTGGCTGCTAAAGACGCTCGAACTGCAGGCCTCGCATCGGCCACAGCATCTCGTAGCTGTGACCAGTCCCGCTCACGCCACCGCACATCCATGGTCACTGCTCGCCACCTACACACAACCCAGAGTCCTATATTAGCTTAGGCAATCACCCAATACATCAAATGAGCTAATTTTTCACCCTGACACCTTGCCTCAAAGGCGCGGTTTTACCACCCACAGGCGCGCACACATGTGCACCTGTTCACTATACAGGCGCGCATGTGTGCGCGCCTGTTTTTCCCACAGACGCACTCATGAGTGTGCCTATTCACCATACAGGCGCGCACTAGGGCGCGCCTGTCCAACCCACAGGCGCACTCTCGAGCGCACCTGTTCACCCCCCAGGCGTGCACTCATGCGCGCCTGTAAACCCTACAGGCGCGCCCCTAGGGCGCGTCTTAAATTCCTTCTCACATGCACACATGCGCACTTCTTTAGTGTACAGGCGCACACTCATGCACGCCTTCCACTGAGTCGCCCGTGCATGTGGGCCCATCCTCTACCCAAAAACCCCCTAAAACTCCCGTACGACCCCCCGTACCAAAAATTGGAAACCTATAGCTATGCAGGATGTTCAGACCACTAACCTGAAACTCGCACGCCGTGAATCGGGTACCTCATGCTCTCGGAATCATGCAATCTCCTCTGACTCTGCTCGCAAACTCACTGAAGCAGCAGGTACAAATGAGGTGGCAAGGTGGGCCCTACAGCTATATATAGGCCTTTTGCCAAACTTCCACTCACCATTCCAGGAGCCCACGGCGTCCATTTCTGGAACCGTCTTCAGCCACGGGATCAGCGCCCCGCCACCTACATCATGACTGTCCCTGGGCCACTTTTCATCCTAAGCCCCCGGGGCACCTTTTTTTCATATCATAGTCAGGTACGCACGCGCATTGTCACATTTATCTCATACATGTTCATATTTGTTATTATCTTTAGATATGGTTCACTTTGGGTATTTGGTTGTTCTGTGTGTAGGTACTTGGTCATCATCGCTTCACATCATTCCTTCAGGTATATACTCAGCACTGGCATGTAGTCTCTCCCGCTGTATTGCATTTACATTCCCAGTCACACCCCCTGATTTTGGCCTTTAGGATACCCTTTTTCCGGCTCTGCAGTACTCACACCTCCATTCGCATTTTTGGTACTGGTACCAGGTAGTTTTCCTACCCACATGAGTTGTCTCATTCATAGCACCTCTTTGCACTTTTGAAACTCATGTTGTTCTTCATTACCCTTTAGGGATGGGAGTCTCGGTAGTCTTTCATCATGTTGCGAATTAACCACATACTTCTTCTCCTCATTTTGCTAGCTTCCCATATGGACTCCCAGCACATCTCTTTATGGTTATGTTCTTTTTTACCTACACCTCCACAAGATCATGAACCCACCATTTCATTCACCATCAGTTTGCCCATCTGCGAACCTATCTTCGTTTCACCTACCTCATACAGAAACTCGCCAATGGGGCCCCCACCCTTCACCAGTTTTCCCAGAAATTTATGCCCTCCCTGGGGCACTCATTTCACACTGGGGCACCCGTTTCTGTATTTTGTACATCTTTCCCACATTTATTCATTATTTCTTGTACAAACACCTTTTATTTCCAGTCTTTACTTTTATCGTCAATGTTGGCGACCTACTTTCCTTTTGGCCACACGCAACCCATGTCACCCTTGGTTGGAGAATTACTTCTCATTTTACCCCCGCTGACATCGTCTATATCTTCAGAGTACTACCCCAGTCACTTACCTTTCTCCTTTGAATTTGTTCACCTTGTCCTGCCACCGGCACAACTTATCCCTGATCTTGTCATCCCCCTGACACTTGATCTTGTCACACGGTTGCGGCCACTCATTCTCTCATATACCCTCCAACCAAGGGCAGTCTTGAGTCTTCCCATTTCTTGACTTCGTCTGTGTACCTCTACCACTTCTTCACCACAGTAGATTCCGCGAAGCCCTTTGCTTCTGGGAGTCGCATCCTCCTCTTGTCGACATCAGCACACTTTTCCAAAAGGGCAACAGTATCTTGATTCTCATTTCCCATTCAATGAGAGATCTCGGACGGCACAGGGGGAAACACCATTGCTCCCTGATGTCGTTGACCCCCATAACATTCGACGCCAACACTTTCTCATGTTGCAGTGGGTCTTACTTTGTGACTATTGCAGTTTTTTCTTATCAGTTGCCGAAGACCTCTGAACTTGGTCGGGCCACCAATGCCCACATCACCGTCGTTGTTTACTTCCGCGACCGTTGTCGCTGGTTCAGAGTATGTTCCTTTGCAGAATTGTCTTCTGCCTTTATCATTCCGCCCCCGAGGGCGCTGCAGTTGTCTACATCAACATTTCAGACATTTTTTTCTTCAGAGTTACATCACACGAGCATGGGGCATGCCCGCCTCGTTTGTACACACTTGTGTATTGATACACACCTTGTGGAAGGTCGGGATCTACAGGTTCCTTTCTTCTCCAACGGATCGCTCTACGCGGTCCCATTCTTGCTCTCCCTTACAACACCATCCTCAGTAAAAGAAACATTGATGGATTTCGGCTATACGTTTTGCTCCTAACCTCATCCATCAAGGGGAATCTATTATCACTGAAATTTCGTCTGCACAGGGCGACAAGAAATCCGCATCGTCAACACAGGACTGGAGTCATTCATGGCACAAGATTAATTCCTCAGCATTGCAAAAGGGTCAAAAAACTGTACAAATGACCAAAAATTTGAAAGGTGCTTCACATCATCTGGGCGCGCGTGCGCATGTGCGTAATAGCAGCGTACAAAGCGCGCATATGTGCACAAGGCGCGGCTGTTGGACGAAAAACCCGCGCGCCTGCTAAACGGTGCATTTATTGAAATTGGTCGGCCTCCCAACCACTAATGGATCAGCTCCCAAGTCGATTTGACACCAAATCCGAGCTCAATCCTCATGGTGGGCTGGTCAAAGACCTAATTGTGCCCTAAAGAGCCCATTTTCACATTCAAAAGAGGTCACATAATAACCCAATGCTTGGCTATAAAACCTTCCATTGGAGAAAGAAGAGACCCAAGTCCCCTTTCTTCTTTGTGCCTTTGGATTTCATCAACAGATCAGCTTATACATTGGTGATATTGGTCCATTTGTCTCTATTTTTCATTTTCTCATATGCTTTTAGTTTTTATTTGTTTTAGTTTAATTTTTGTTTATAACTTTGTTGTTTTTCTTTCTAACCTTTTACCTTACAGCTGTCATGCCTAGCAGAGCCCAACTGGGCATGTAAGCACTCTTAATTTGCTCACCTAGTGACGAATTGGGTGCAAACAGTCCCCCAAGCTCTTCCCCATTTGATGGAGAACCTCGTTTTCTTTCTTATATGAGCTTGTCTTTAGTGGAGGATTGAAGTGGTGGAAGCCTAGCTGGAAGGGACTTAGTTTCTCGGTTACGAACATTCTGACATGGAAGTTTGTCATTCATACACTTTTGTTGATTACATTTTAATAGAAATACCCTTTTCTCGTCCAATCAATGTCTCGCAAATATTTGAATTGTTATTCCATGGGCATATTTGTTATGAATATTGATGAATTATGTTATTATATGTGCTAAATTTATATATTATCACCATATTCTTATGTATCTTGGTTGTTGAGGACAAGTTGCAGGTATATAGCTTTGGTTCAAGTGCTCAATGGTGGACTTCATTGAACGTCTAGATGAGGTAGGCTCTTTATATTGTCTTGTTAGCATGTTTGTTTCTATAGCATACTTGAGATTAAAGTTGATTTTTTCATTCATTTTCGTCTGTTTTGGTTTACCCCATGCCATAAAGATATTTTTTTCGTAACAAAATTGGTGACCATACTGGGGAAAGAATCGTATTTTCAGGGTTTGGAATGTTTTTCCCCTGTGTTTTCTCTCAATTAGCTTGATTTTTATTTCCGTCTGACTGCTTGACAACCTATTTTCTTTTTGAGTCTGAGTTTCGTGGCCTTATCCTTAACCTAATAGTGTTTCAACACATATACGTGGGTTTTCCATTGATAGACGCGTACATACGCGAGTTATCATTCTGTAGGGAGCGTATATATGTGGTTTTCTCCTGAACAGTCGCATGCATCATCCTTGTTTGCTTGATTGTTGAGTTTGGTGTTTGTTGGGTAAGTTTTGATGGTTGTTGAGTCTTTTTGGGTCTCTGTCATGACAGTTAAGTGCCTATAGAGTGATAGGAAACCTTTCTTTGATTGAATTTTTGGGCAGTTTTTCTCTCTCATATTTTTTGTTTCATTGGATGTCCTTGCATCTTGGGTTGGGTGTTTTCTTCTTAATATCTTGCTTGGTTTGTCTCTTTTTTCTTATAGTAGGATTTAACTATCAAGCTATTTTTCAATCCTTGCATTTTCATTCTTTTATATTGAAAATACAAAAAATATACATTTTTCATCATGGAATTTGATATTTTGGGTTCTTATCATTGATCTTGATACATGTATGGAAATATTTCATCTTATTTGAAATCGCAGAGTTGAATTGAAAATTTCATTTTGAAAAAGCTTATCATTTATTGAGAATTGAAATTAGGACTTTGCATTATATTCATATTCATTTATTTTACTTGTTGAGTCATAACATCATCGTTTTCACGATGACATCTTTCAAGTAAACAAAAAACCACTAAAAGTAACGCTAACAATTTTAAAATTGATTAGAAACGATTTTATTTTTCAGGGTGCACAAACTAGCTTAAGATTTAGAGCCTTGGAATAGGATTTTGTGAGAAAACTTCTCCAAGGCTATTAAACTCAACATATGTGTCTGACTAAGGGTGTGGTGAAATCCATTGTATAATTGGTGACATCAGGAGGCTCCGCTCACACCAGCTTTAAGCACGAGGTCGCATGAAGTTGGTTGAGGAGATATCCCTCCAATACCTTCTTAGCGTCAGAGATATTTTTGGGGATCTATTCGTATATGGGTGTATTGCTAGTACCTTTACCTCTGTGATAGGCGGTGCTTTCGATATTTTGATCTTTGTTACCCTACCCATATGGTGGACCTGACTTACGATTGTTCACCTGTGCATTGGTTATATTGTGGTGGCTTAGTTGCTTGACATAGGTAGCCAGATGTTGATTTTCCAATGATCAAGTTTAAGCATGAAGTTCATTCCATTTTTATCATTTAACCATAACCATTAATGTTGCAACAACCAAGATCACAAGAAGAAGCACCATGCACAAGAACAAAAGAAGTATCCTGGGAAACCCTTCTCAACAAGGGAAAAAACCCGGCCAAATCCTTTGCTATATTATTCAAGAGAAATACATTCACCACCAAGAAACCTATCACACAAGAGGGTGCTCAAACCCTAGAAGACTAGCACCCAAGAGAGGTGCACACTTTTCACAAGAAGGTGTACTTGCTGAAATTTCCAAACTCACATGAAATATTTGATTCCTTAATGGGGAATTTACCTTTACTTATACTAACTTGAACCTGTCAATAGAAGTGTCTATTGGCACAACAGGGCCGACCTCACTAGCTTATAATATACTTAATATTAACCATATTAATTATCCTTTACATTAATTACCAGTCACATTAAGGTGAGGCTGACCTGTACCCTTTACATTACAATTAGGGTTACAGGAAGGTCTAACTCTTGAACAATATAACAAGGGATATCATACACCCACTAGTGCTCATCCACTAGGGGCACATCCATAGGGATGTCCATATCTTTGGCTCATTGTATTACATAGAGGAACCACTTCTTCACACATTCACATGTGTCTGTCCATAAGCACGTCCACTCAACAGATCTTCTTTCCCACTGCATTACACAGGAGAGTCATCTGGAGTTTCTCATCAACTCTTCTGCTTAGAGGAGGCTAATACATCATCTTCATTTATGTTCTCATGATGATGCACCTAGAACTTTGGGATTTCACACGTTCACCTTATGCTCATCCACAGGCACGTCTAACTCAGTAGATCGTCTTTCCCATAGGATAATCATCTAGAGTTCTTCTCAACTCTCTGAATGGAGGAGGTCATCTCTACGTTCCAGCTCTATCTCAGATAGGAACCACACACCCTCTTCAGGGGATTTCTCTCGGGTTTGTAAGATGGAGAATATCTCACATGGATGCAATGATCCACATATCATGGGTTTGTAAGTTGAAGAATGTCTCACATAGCTGCAATCATCAACACTCCCTCTCAGCTACAGAGGCCTTCTTCATCATGTCAAGTCTCACACAGATGTACTTTGAATTTTTTCTTGGTTGGAGTCATCAATACTCCCTCTCAACTAGGGAGACATTCTTCACCAAGTTAGTTTGGTGAAGATTTTTGCAATCTAATCATGTGTAGGAAGGTACTACATGTGTATGATTTTCTTCTACATCATATCTCTGATATAAGGATATTTCATGTCATCGTGTTTCAATCCATCAGGAAACATTGGGTTCTCAAGGAGCTTTATACACGGCTCTTGGTTATCACATCAGATCCATATCATGGTCAAGTAAATCTGTCAGAAGCTTGGGAAGCCACATTGCTTTGCACACTTACTGCTATATATTCTGCCTCTGTGGTACTCAAGGCCATAGATTTTTGTTTCCTGCTTCATTAGGAAACCATGGAAAACTTCATGGTAGAACATCAACCGAATGTGATCTTCTAGTCCACTGTACGTTTTGCTCAATCTAAATCTGCATATCCTTCAAATTCAAGTTCACACTAGAGGCATAACTCAGGCCTACATGTCCAATTGTGCCTAGTATATATCTTAATACATGTTTTTTTGTTGTCTAGTGAGTATGTCCTGGTTGACTCATGAAATGACTAAGCACATTCATGGAAAGGCATGAATCAAGTTTTGTTTTAACCAGATATATCAGTGATCCAATCAGTTGTGGATTAGTCTTGTTTGAATCATCATCAATCTTCTTCTTTTAAATCCATCAAAATGGATTTTTCATTCTGTCATACTTGAACTTCTTTAATATTTTCACTGTATATTTTCCTCATTTTAGGAAAATCTTATTGGCCCTCTGTCATACTTCTTGTCCCAAAAATTAGTGCATAATACTCAAATTCTTCATCTCAAATTCATAATTCAAGGATTACTTGTATCCAAAAACAAGGATTTCTGAATAAGTCATCAAAATCAGGCTCTCATCATCAACACAGTAATGATATAGGTTTGGATCAACAACACTCTTGTTGAAATCCAAACTCATCAAGAATTTATCTATCTGATATGGTTTCCAATTCATGGATGGTAGTACGGATGGAAGTGTATCGGGTTTACTGGATCAAGTGTCTCATCATAGAAAACTCCCTCTATTTGTGAGAAAACTCTGGCTATAGATCTCATTTTGTATTTCTAGACACTTCCATTAGTTACATGTTTGATCTTGTAGATCCACTTGGAAGTTACCACAGACTTCCCTTATGGTCCCTGGATAATATCTTATGCATTATTATTTTAATATATATTGGTATTCTTATGTTATGGCATCTTTCCATACTCGTTCTCCTGTTGCTTCTTTAAGACAAGGAGGCTCAACATCAATGAGGTGGCTCATGACTAAAGGATAGCTCTAAAATATCTTTTGTTTTCTCGGGATGTGCCTTGAGAGGCTTGTATGTTTCTTTGCCTCTTGCAGAGTGAGTCTAGGTAGGTCTTTTATTCCCTACTACAATGTCTCTAAACATATCAACTGGAGTAGCTGGATCAACTTGAATAATGTTCGTCTCCCTCTGAGCTGTTGAAGGGGGAGAAGGTATTTTCTTACTGTCAATCTCCATATAAGGTTCTATAGGTTTGTTGAATGGGTATCTCTTCTTTAAGGAAAATGTCTCTACTTGTTCTCACATAATAATCAATTAAATATGGTTTGGAATCTCGTACCAGGGATAATGTTCCAAGTATTTGAGGGCTCCCATAGTAGGGATTTATTAAAAAATGCAATCAACTATAAAATTTGACATCAATTGATTTACCTGGTTTGTATCCATGATTTAGTTTTAGAGGAAGTATTTCTCCTCTCTCTTCTCTTCATTCTTTTGAGGTGGATCTGGATCAATGTCGGCGATGGAAGCATATTGTCTTCCCTTCTTCTTAGTTAGATAGTTTCTTGCATAGTGTCCATATTTTTCACATCCGAAGCACTGAATTTCTGAAACATGTCTTCTTTGATAACCTAGATTTGAAGAAGACTTTTCAACTTTAAATGTTAGCCTAAAATTTACTTTGAATTTTCCTCCTTTCTTTGTATGAAGTGCAAGAGAATGATTTTCTTTTGAGGAATCTTCCACTCCTCTATTTCTAAGTCTAAGTTCTTCTTGAGTACAATCTGTCCATAGACGATCAAAGGTTGGTAGAGCTTCTCTTCCACTGATACTCTGAAGGAAAGGTGCCCACATTTTTAGAATATTGTTGAGAGTGGTTAATACAAGTTCTCTATCAGACGTGATTTCTCTAATGGTCTCTAGTGTTCTTTAATCTCTAATAATTTCATAAAGAAGATGGAAACTGTGCCACCTTTCATCATCTTGGTACTTTGAAGTTGGCTCTTCAAGGTAAGAGCTCTGAGAGTGTTGTCACTTTCAAACATTTACTTTAAAGCTTCATACATATCATAGGTTGTCTTCAAGTTGGCAATACGAGGTTAGAGATGATCTCTTACTGAGTAGATGATTAATTTTCTTGCTTTGACATCTTCTTCCTTTCTTATCTTCTTCTCTACATCTGTAATTGTGTCTGGTAGGGTTTTAGTTACCACATCCAATAGGTTATCTTCTTCAAAGGTGACCTGAAGCCTTGATTTCCAGGAGCTGAAGTTGTTTTCTCCATCAAGCCTATATTCTACTAAGGCGTTGTTCTTCATTTGATTGGTTTTTTCAAACTCTTGCCAACTAGATTTTGAAAACCTAATGTTTAGGTTGAATTAGTAACCTTGGATTATGTTGGAATTATGACTACCAACAATCAACTTGATAGTTTCACGGAGATACTTGCTGATTTAAGAAAAATGTTTCTACAGAAATCTGAGATTAATATTCTGCAGGAAATTTCGGCACCCTAGAAACCCTAGGGCCAAAATCTCAAAATTCTTGGAATTTGATTTTAAGAGCTTCTGGATATGTGTCGGAGGAGGTCGTACTCTTCTATGCCAAATATATCCCCAGCGTCCAATTATTAAGGGTTATAACACCACTGAAAGGAGGATCATATGGAATTTTTTGGAAACCCTAGAAGGGTCTTACGGTTCTGCAAAAGGTGAGAGGAGACTTGGTGGATGCTTGTGCAATGGGTTCTTTCAAGACCTATGCTCAGAAACCATGTTGATTTTCCAATGAGTAAGGTTAAGCATGAAATTCATTCCAGTTTTATCATTTAACCAGAACCATTAATGTTGCAACAACCAAGATCACAAGAAGAAGCACCATGCACAAGAACACAAGAAGTATCCTATCCTGGGAAACCCTTCTCAACAAGGGAAGAAAACCCAGCCAAATCCTTTTCTATATTCTTCAAGAGAAATAACTTGACCACCAAGAAACCTAGTACACAATAGGGTGCTCAAACCCTAGAAGACTAGTGCCCAAGGGAGGTGTGCACTTTTCCCAAGAATGTGTACTTGTTGAAATTTCCAAACTCACATGAAAGATCTGATTCCTCAATGGGGAATTTACCTTTACTTATACTAACCTGAACCTGTTAACATAAGTGTCTATTGGCACAATAGGACCAACCTCACTATCTTATAATATAATTAATATTAACCAGATTAATTATCTTTTACATTAATTACCAGTCACATTAAGGTGAGGTCGACCTGTACCCTTTACATTACAATTAGGGTTACGGGAAGGTCTAACTCTTGAACAATATAGCAAGGGATCTGATACACCCACTAGTGCTCATCCACTAGGGGCACATCCATAGGGATGTCCATATATCTAGCTCATTTCATTACACAGAGGAACCACTTCTTCACACGTTCACTTGTGCTCGTCCATGGGCACGTCCACTCAACAGATCTTCTTTTCCATTGCATTACATAGGAGAGTCCTCTGGAGTTTCTCGTCAACTCTTCTGCTCATAGGAGGCTAATACATCATTTTCATTTATGTTCTCATGAAAATGCACCCAGCACTTTGGGATTTCACACGTTCACCTTGTGCTCAGCCATAGGCACATCTAACTCAGTGGATCACCTTTCCCACAGGATAATCATCTGGAGTTGTTCTCAACTCTCTTAATGGAGGAGGTCATATCTACGTTCCATCTCTATCTTAGATAGAAACCACACACCCTCTTCAGGGGATTTCTCTCGGGTTTGTAAGCTCAAGAATATCTCACATGGATGCAACTATCCACATATTACAAGTTTGTAAGATGTATAATGTCTCACATAGCTGCAATCATCAACACCACATAAGTTACTTGTAGGGGTTATTCTGCAGGTACCTTGAGTCAGATAAGGGTCAGACAACACACAAGATTTATGGAGGATTACCTCTCTAGGGGGATTTGACCGACTGTGTTGTTAATCCCACGAGGGCCCTTATAACTGATCTTGATACCTTTGATATTTTGCAGGCAGTCTCAGGCCCCTCTTGGGTGAGGCACACCTACTTTAGGGAGGGAGGCCCCTTTCAGCCACTTTATCTTGTTTATGTGCATATTGGCCTTTTTGTTTATTTTGATGTGTTCTTTAATTGTTATTTGGCCTTAGGATTTGTTTTTTATATCTCAAGTCTTGATTCATCGTGGAGCCAAACCCACTTCCTCGCAAGTCTCATCATTTAATGAAGTTACCACCGCATCTTGAGTATTTTCCTTCTAAAAGGCGTAAAGTTATTAAACGTGGTACACACACCTCCACCTACCAGACTTGTGGTCATAGAAGTATGAGTATTGAGTCCAGTCAGAAAGATATTGGGAGTCCTTCGACTTCCATACCTACCATAGTTAATAGTACCCCTTCGACACCTTCAACCACCATGGTTGTAGTGTCAGAGGTTTTCGTCATCACTCCTATCTGGCTTGTGGTTGCTACTCAACCTATAGTCACGAACCCTTTTGGCTCTCTTTTTCATTCATCGGGATACAATACTTAGTCCATCCCTACGGCCTCTATCCATTTCTCTTATGGTATGTCGAATCTCACATCGCAATTTTCGCCATCCACTCCAGCGACGAATGCAAATCCTAGTATTGGACATGGGGGCATGGCTCATCCACATATTCCATTCTCGTTTGTCATTTCTCATATTCTCCAAATGACTCCTACAGTTGGAATCGAACCTCCTTTTCACCCTAGGTCTAATCCTAGTCTTAATGCTCCTGGATGGAGTGGTCAACTAGGAGAACAAGATCATGCTTATGTTCTATCTTTCACACCTACCCCCTCCACATCGATTCCGACCAACATGTTTGGCATGATGAATCCACCTTTATCCTCCGGATTTCCACCCAGGGAAGTTCAATTTCATACTTTGGGAAACCCCCAACCTAGAGCTACTCCGGCTGGGGGAATATTTACAACCCTCATTATAAAAGTCCTATTGGAATGGTGCCCAACCAACCCCTTATGAATCAGTTTGGAGGGGGGGGGTTCAATCCCGAACAGGGCCATGGTGCATACCAGAAACCTGTATGGGTTGTGATTCCCCAATATCAATCTTTCTAGGGAGATTGGGGCCAGATGTCGTAACCTCATCTCCCTTTTCTTTCCACGCTCAATTTTCCATACTTGTCAATATTAATGAATGACCTGATGCGTCATGACCCGACATGGCCCCCCGTCCCCACCAAGATTCCTTCGGATATTCCAAAATTCGAGGGAAATACTGGTGAGGATCCTAGTGATCACATCACTAATTTTCATCTTTGGTGCTCTTCCAACTCCCTTAACGACGATTCTATTCATTTAATATTGTTTCAACACACCCTCATGGGGGTCGGGATGAAATGGTACATAGAGATACCTGGGGGGACATATGGTAAATTTAACCAGATGGTTTTAGTCTTTCTCAACCAGTTCCAATTTTTGGTTCGTTACGATGTCGGTATAGAGCTTATGTCGGCCCTTCTCCGGGATAAATACACTCATATCTCATATCACATCCAAGAGTGGCGTAGACAGAAGAGGTTGATCAAAGCCTACATTCCTCTAGAGTTCCTATTGGAATGGTTTCTTAAGTCTTTACTGCCTTATATTTTGAAGGATGTCTCTACATCGAGGGTAACATCTGAAGAGGAAGCGATTTTCAAATTCCAACAGTTAGATCTCATATATTCTTAGTCTAGGATGTTATATGAAATTCTTCCTTGCGCACCGATATCGAACTATGACCCTAGACAGAAGCTCGGGCCTCATGTCGATGGCATTATAGGCTCTGCAAATGTTAAATCTATAGATTTGGTGACAAGCTAGTTGAAAGAGTTATATCTAAGCCAGTGTGTAGGAGGACAAGCTTCGTTTGTGTCCTCCACTCCCACTTAGTCGATGGATGTACATTATGTGCAATCGTCGACTAACCTGAATGGTAACCAACAATCAGGAGGGAATAAAATGAAAGGATGTGGTGGGAGGAATCATAATAAACCCAAGGAAAATGCTAATAATGATATATTGAAGATTAATGTTGGTGAGGGAAAGAAAGAGAAGAAGAAGGTGAAATTTCCTTGTAAGCTTTGTATTGATGATCACCTTACCCACTTGTGCCCCAAACTCGAGGAAACTATGAGGATTTTATCTCTATCACCCACTGTGTTGACTAATCCTTTTTATCATAATCAACACATGGCCTCGAGCTCCTCTAATACAAAAAATGTGATGAGTGGGATTCAAAACCCACCAGCGTGAGACAATGACCTCTATGCATCAATATGATCAAGTCTCAGGTTAATGTAGCCACTCGGTCTCGCGATTACGGTTCTTCACGAGATTTTCCAGGTCTAGAGTCTCCCCCTCCTCTGAAGATGCCTTTACAGATCAAAAAACTAGAGCCTCCACCTCGTATTCCAAAAGGAGTACTCAAATTCTCTACCCACAACCCTAATGCTAGAGCTGCCCAGAATTACTCTATTGTTCAGGATTTGGGTCAAACCCCTTGCGCGATGTCGGCTTTGGAGGTACTCCAGACGTGTCCTTCACAAAGGAATTCCTTGTTATCTACATTAGGATCTCTAGACCCATGTGGCTCTAAGGTTATCAAGTTTGACGTCACGGATGTGAAGCCTTGCTTGCCTTACCATGTGGCCTTCCAAATCCACGTGGATTACTCAAAGTATAGCATCAAACATATTGTTATTGATGAAGGCATTGCAACGTGTGTGATGTCCCTAACCTGTTGGAAATCCATTGTCTCTCCAACCCTCTCTCAATCTCCGACCATGTTGACCACATTTGATGGTCGTTCTTTCTGTCCCCATGGTATTCTTCCTACCTTTTTGGTCCAGTTAGGTGGGAAGATGGTGGAGGTGGATTTTGAGGTGTTTGATGTGCCCCTTGACTATAACTTATTACTAGGGCATAACTGTACTTATGTTATGACTACAGTCGTATCGTCTGTTTTTCGTAATTTATGTTTTCCTCGCAATGGGAAAATTGTGATGATCGATCAGTTGTCATTTGCACACGCTATCCCCAATGCATCAGTTGGACCTTCTATCCTCGTGATCGACAATTCTTAGCTGGAAACTAAGGATATAGATGTCATAATGTATTCATCCCTTATGGGTAACTTTGATTTCATGGAACCAATTCATAGTATCTATGTCATGTCCAATATGTCTTCTTTGTCAATGAGGTTCGTTCCTTTCCGCACTTCATATTTTAACGATCCTTGGACCCTACCTTCCTCGACCTCATCTTGTGAAGGTCAGTCACATATTGGAATGGAAATTTCACTGTCGGTGGAAAAGATAGCGTATCAGGTTGTTCTTGACTCTTCTTTCGACCCAGATCAGTGAGATCGGAAGAGC
>CBVK0101993213.1:0-27463 GCA_900067695.1 Picea abies | reverse complement strand
TATATATATATATATATATATATATATATACACATATTGATGAGAGATGCGTGAAAAAAAATGAAGAAAACGATGAGAAGAGAATATGAGAAAACACATTCGGGTGTATAGAGAGCCGATGTGAGTGAATAGAGACTTGATGAAATCATGATTGCGATGATGTAATGGTTTTCTGGCTTGAATTTTGGTTCCTAAGTCTAAGTATATATTCCAGGTTCTGAACATTGCACTTGCAGGGATATGATCATTGCAAGAATTCGAATTAGTGAAATGAGAAGCTCTGTACTATATAGATGTCCCAGAGATAATTTCCATATGTAACTCTATTAAATACAAGAAATTCTATGATATAGGGAATGTTTATTTTAGTTTTTGAAATGCAGAGGATGACTGGTTATAAAAGGTTGCAAGTGTCTAGAATCAGAGTGAATATCTTTATTTGTAAAGTCTTGGAAAGCCTGAGATGACTCCTTATGATTAACTGAGATTGACAGAATGATAGCTACAAGACATAGTTAAAAGAATGATTTGAACAGATCTTGGAAGATAAAGTGTCAGTTGAAGTACATAACAACAACAAGAGGTGCTGAAGTCTACTATAGAAACAAACAATGACTTCAGGAAAATTGATGAGCAACAAAGGATGTAATTGTTAACTTACTTGAAAACATGGTAGGGTGGAGCAAGGAAAGATTGAGTTAGAGCTCAACCAATAGGTTGGTGCCTGCATTATTTGAGTTGGTTATCAAGAGGATTGGTGTCCTCATCCATTAACAGGTTGGTGCTCAAGGGGTTTGGTGTCCTCATAGCAGGTTGGTGCCTACCTTTCTACAAGTTGCTGCTTGTGGCATATTGGTGTCTGTTATTTGTTATCAAGAGGATTGGTGTCCTCATCCATTAACAGGTTGGTGCTCAAGGGGTTTGGTGTCCTCATAGCAGGTTGGTGCCTACCTTTCTACAAGTTGCTGCTTGTGGCATATTGGTGTCTGTTATTTGCAGGTTGGAGCTTACAGTTGATATAGGGAGTGGGTTCTTCCTTCTAGTTGTTGTTGGTAAAGGAAAGGGGGTTGCAACATCCTTCTAGTGGGTGCTAGAGAATTAAGGGAGTTGGTGCTTCCTTCGAGTTGGTGCTGGTAAAGCAATTAAATGTAATTCTTATTAATAAATCATTTTATAGTTTTCTCCCATTTTGGATTTCTAAGTTAAAATCTTTGTGTACTGTGCATATTTCATGTGATGGATGAATGGTATTAATAATTCATGTGATGGATGAATGGTATTAATAATGTTTAATGTATACATAAAGTGCTTGAAGTTGAATTTTAAAATGGTAAAAAGTGCCCAATACTGATTCACTTCCCCTCTTAGTATTGGTAAATATTCCAATAATTGGTATTACAACAAGTTCCTTAAGGAACAATCTAATCTTTGGAAGGCAGATCCTTACAAGCACCCATGAATTGTCAACTTGGCATAATCCTCTATTTGATGAGACAAATTATGAGATATTGAGCATAAGTATTGTACATTTATTTTCCATCTAACCACCTGATGGGCATCATCCAAAGGTTAGTAGTCTAAAACACTGAATCATACCACTTTTCCCCTTAGATTGCAGTACCTTTTTTCATGGTTGCTAGTTTCCCCTTTACATCTCGTGACTAGAAAGTTGTGGTTCCTCCTTGTCCTCTTGCAAAGGGAGACCAATCGTTCTCTGCAAGAATTCAGGGTGCAACCAGGTCTATTACTCCCTATTTAGGATTGGTTTTGGGAGATGATATTGAACCCCATATTTTTTGTGGTTCGACCTCGAGAAAATTTTCATATTGGGCATGGAGATATTATCCAAACTCCCCTTTGATATTATCTCTACTATCCTATAAATAATGGGAGTATCTCATGGGAAAATTTGGGGAGGAAAAGATAAAGTAAGTTTATGCTGGCATATTAATCATGGAGCTTGGGAAAGGAATTCGATTAGACATTCATCATGCTATTAGATTGTAAGTTGTAACCTGTTCCATTTGATCAATAAAAGATGTACAAGATGTTTCCCTCTACTTCGATGTGTATGTAATTGTTATGTTTTCTTGTGGTCAAGGTTAATGAGCATAGTTCCCTTTTTGTGTCAAGCTCGTTAAAACATGAAACAGATACCCATGAGCATAGTTCATTGTCTGTGTCAAGCTCGTTAAAAAATGAAACAAATACCCATGAGCATAGTTCATTGTCCGTGTCAAGCCCCCCTTAAAAAATGAAATAGACTCCCTTCTAATTGAGTCAAGTCTTCTACTAGATCTAGTACTTGAACCTTCATTTCCTTCAATTGAGTCGAGTCTTCTACTAGATCTAGTACTTGAACCTTCATTTCCTTCACCTGTGTCATTTGATTGTCTTTCTTCCTCCCTCTCCACTGAACCTATTCCTATTAGTAACCATGAGTGTAATCGGGTATGTAAGAAGAGTCAACGGATGAAACGAATCTTGGGGGTTATGTCTCCAAACTCTGGACATCATGTTGAAGTTAAGCTGCTAGCTTCTGTCGATCATGCTAGGGGAAAAGTACCAACCTCTGGGCATCATGTTGGGAAGAAAAACCGCTAATTGGTATCACCCAAGCACAATTTTATTTTTGGTTTCAAGCTTGTTTAAAAATGAAACCAACCCCGAGCATAATTTATTTTCTAGTTTCAAGCTCACGTAAAAATGAAACTAATCCCTAGCATAGTTTTTTTTTTTTTTTTCAAGCTTGTGTAAAAATGAAACCTACCTCGAGCACAATTGTACTCTCTGTTTCAAGCTCGTGTAAAAATGAAATGGACACCCCGAGCATAGTTAATTTTCTATTTTCAAGCTCGTGTAAACATGAAACCAACCATGAGAACAGTTCTATTTCTATGTCAAGCTTGTTAAAAAATGAAACAGAGGATCCTTTGACATGTATTCCTTCCATATCGAGAGCTCGAGCATAGTTTATTTTCTAGTTTCAAGCTTGCGAAAAAATGAAACCCATGTCGAGCTTAGTATTTGTTCTTTCTTGTGCTCGTAAATACATGAGAATAGTTACCGAGCTTAGTATTTGTTCTTTCTCGTGCTTGTAAATACATGAGAATTTAGTATTTGTTCTTTCTTGTGCTCGTAAATACATGAGAATAGTTACCGAGCTTAGTATTTGTTCTTTCTCGTGCTTGTAAATACATGAGAATAGGTTACTGAGTATACCTTTATCACTTTTTCAGACTCATAAAAAACTATATGAAAAATGAACTCTTTGGAGTCTCCTTTTAGTTTTTTCAGACTCTATAAACATGAAAATATTGTCGAGTGAGATTGTTTCCTTTCACGCTTGTTGCAAGGATTTGAAAGGATGTCTATTCAGTGTAAGTTTACCCCTTTTTCAAACCAGATGGACTAATTACGAAAAATTAATACTCTAGTCAACCTTGGCTAGAAGAGTTCTCCCTTTTACGAAAAATTAATACTCTAGTCAACCTTGGCTAGAAGAGTTCTCCCTTGTATTATTTTATCCTTTTTCGGGCTCAAGAGACTAAAATTATGAAAAACAACACCCTTGGAGTCTTCTTTGTCTTTTCAGACTCTCTAAATATGAAATGATGGATCGAGCACTATTCTCTGCTGCAGGCTCGAAATTAAATCCATGGGTGAGAACATCGAGCATACTTTTATTTTATTTCATGTTTGATTAAACATGAAAGAAGCAAAAAGAGTGGGGGTCTTTCCATCAATTCATATTCACAAATGGAAGTCGTCCATTGAGTCACCCTTGAAAAATGCACCTATTTTGTGTCCATGTAAAATGGTCTTGCTGTTTTGTTCAAGGGAAGTTATCTCGTGTCGACCATTTTTAGTCCTTTAGCCCATTCGTCCCGACCATCCCTGCGTCAGTTGTGCTCTACCATTACACTCTTCACACCATCTACCTTTATATGTTTTGTGTCGATTGATGGGGGACACATCAAGGCTGTCCTTTGACAGATTTCTTCTTGTCAATTTCAAATCATTATCTAGAATCCAAATCTAGAAACCAGTTAGTACCCTGGGATTTGCAGACTTCATTGGTAGATTCCATTCCATTTCGACAGTGGGTTACACCATTGGCTCTGGTTGAATGAATCTATGAGTGTTTGACTTCAACTCATTTATTCACACCTGCTAGATTGTACTAGGTATCTTGGGGTCCATCATCATCATCATTGGTGGGTTCCATCACATCTATTAACGGTAGACATCAATGACTGGTAATTAGATGGTTTCTACCATGCTCAACCTGAACTCATTGATTCACATGTTGTAGATTCATACCATTGGGATTTGGGACGAAGACATTGGGTTGGGACCATTCATCCCTTGATGACATTCCCTCCCAAGCTACGATGGAGTTATTCCTAAGTACTTCAAAGACTGCTTGGGAATCAAGTCATCTCACTAATTTTTATACTGTGACATAAATCCACATTTGTATTTGGTTGTGGCTATGTTTTCACTTGTGACATGGATCCACAGTGTATTTTTTCGTGGCCATGATTTAATTTTCCATGTCATGCATGGAGCCACAATGTATTAATTTTGGAGGCTATGCTTAGTTTTTATTACCAAGCATGGGTATCCCCGCCTCGAGGATGCTATTATTATTACAGACCGTTGCTGGTTTCTTTCTAGGTCCCTTCGTTTAAACCTTTGTGATTTTGTTTGTAAAGTATTTCGACCATCAGACACCTCTTCTGACCTCACACTTTAGGGGTCATTTGTTATAAAGTTATTTTCCACCTAACCACTTGATGGGAATCATCTAGAGGTTAGTAGTCCGAAACACTAAAACATACCACATTCCCCTTGATATTGCAGTACATTTTTGCCTGGTCGCTGGTTTTCCCTTTACAACCCGCAACCATAAAGTTGTGGTCACTCCTTGTCCTCATGCAAAGGGAGATCGATTTCTCCCTGTAAGAATGTAGTGTGCAATTGGGTATGTTAATCCCTATTTAGGGTTGGTTTTAGGATATGATATTGAACCCCATATTTTTTATGGTTCAACTTCAAGAAGGTTTGTATCTTGGGCATGGAGATCTTATCAGAACTACCCTTTGATCTTATCTCTACTATCCTATAAATAATGGGAGTCTCTCATGGTAAAAGTGGGGGAGGAAAAGAGAAAGTAAGTTTATGCGGGAAGATTAATCACAGAGCTTGGGAAAGGAATTTGGTTAGAGCTTCATCAGGCTATCAGATTGTAAGTTGTAAATTGTTCCATTTGATCAATAGAACATGTACAAGATGTTTCCCTCTGCTTGGATGTGTATGTAATTGCTATGTTTCCTTGTGGAGAAATTAATGTTTTCATGTGTTATGATACATTATTATATCTATCATTAATTTATGCATGATTATTTGGATCTTGTGAAGGGTTTTTGTGTCTCTATGGGTTTTCGTAAGCTAGTAAGGGCGAAGGACATCTTCATAGAAACTAGCAGCTAATGAGCATGCATGGACCCTGTTGGATTACCGGGTAAGCCTTCCATTTCAGTAGATACTTTTCATGTATAACTTAGATCTAGGAAAGTATATAGATCACATCTCTATTCTATCTTAGGTCTAGGAAGATCCTAAAGGAGGTAACTCCCGCAGGGCGAAAATATCCTACAATAATAACATTGAAGGTATATCTACAGGAAATGGGATATGATGTTTGGAACTTAGTTGTAACTAGTTACACCCCTTCAAAAATACCACCAAATTCTACAACTAAGAAAGAATTAAGAAGAAACAACAGACTGGTAATGGATGCCATTCTAGAAGGATTATTCAAGTCTGTGAAAAGAAAAAGTGGGAAGTGTACTTCAACCAAAGAACTCTGGGACAAGTTGAAAGAAATCTACACGAGTGAGAAATTTATAGTGACAAATGAAAAATTATATGAAAGAGACAAGATCAACTCATCCAATGAGAATGCCAACAATGTTGAAGATGTCCTACTCATGAAAGAATCATCCGAAAATAAAAAGGAATCCTTCTTCATAAAGAATGAAGTTGAGTATGAAGAAAATAAGAACAATCCAATGAAGAATCAGATGCAGAAGAAAATTTTGAAGATGAAGATGAAGAGATTGGTGAAGTATATATTGAAGGAGAACTCATTTGTTCCTTAAAAGAAATATATAAACTCAGGAAATGAATTCAAAGTAGAAGAAGCGATTGTAGAAATATGAAGAAGCAGAGGAATCTGATGATGCTATTATGAAAATACAATTAGAAGAAGCATTGGAAATAGAACAAATACCGATGAACCAACTAGAATAAAAAACAAAGATCTGTGATTCTCAAGAAACTAAAATATGTCGTTAAAGGAAGAATTAGAGAAGACAACCAAGACTGCTAAACGAAAAAAATAGATTTCAAAAGAAAATCAGTTACTGAAAGAACAACTACAAGTATTTGAACTAAAGAATCACGATCTTGAAGAAAAAGAAAGAAAAATAATAATTCAATTAGAAGAAGCAGAGAGAACTAATGAACAAATGAAACTTAAGCTAGAAGAAAAAGAAAGATGCTATGAAAGGTTTGAAGATGAATGGAATAAGCTCAAGGAGAAATTCTAGTCACATGAAGAGAAAAAACACAGTCTTGAGGAAACAAAGAAGATTGTCATCAGTCTGAAACTTCAGCTTGAAGAAGCAAAAAGGAAAGAAGAAACAATGAAAACTTAGTCAGAAGAAAAGGAAGAGAAGATTGAGAAATATGAAGCAGAAATTACCTATCTAAGAGAAGAATTAGAAAAGACAACTAAACAACTAAATACTAGTTTGAAATTTGAAGAGAGCACTGCAGTTTTGGATAAGATTCTCAGTTATCAAAGATAGTCCTTGATCAAGATGGTATTAGTTATGAAAATAATCATAAGACTCCTGAAGAAGGTACAAGCTCCAAGGTTCCAAAGAAGAAAGAAGAGAAGAAACCAGAATGCTATGCCTTCATTCTTGAAAGGCCAAATCAAACACATGATCAGAAAAGTCATCAAGCATTCAAAGCTGAATGTTCAGGGAAGTAGATCAAAAAACTTGAAGATCATCATCACAAGAAATAAAAAAAACAAAAGAAGAAATGATAACCAACAAGAAAATGATCATTCACTCGAATAATACAAGGACAAGTATAGAATAACTAATCCATCAAGAAGATCCTCCATAATCAAGTATAAAAGTATCTTCTTTGGTCATTGTTTTTCTTGCACAAAATTTGGTCATCAAGTAATTGATTGCAAAGCCTATAGAAGAAATGATTCCTTAAGAAATAGAAACAAAAGACATAATGATAGTCATGCTCCCATACATTACAAAGTATAGTCTACAAATTCTATAACTATGGACACATGGTACGAGATTGCAGAAGAAGCACAACAAGATTTCCTAGAACAACTCATACACGGGTATGGAAGAGAAAACAAAATAAGGAAGATAGTGAACAAGTCTCACAAGCTCAAAACAGAAATCAAGATTCCTTCACCAAACAAAAGAAAGGGACTATACAAGTTTGGAAAAGAAAACAAAAAAAGCAAAAATGAGGAAAATTGTCAATTGACTCTATATGCTCCTAATCAAGAAAGAAGTATCATTTCCAAACAGAAGGAAGAAAAATACACTATCATATTGAGAGAAAAATTAGAAGAACCAAAGAAGGAACTAAGCGGACTAGCATTACATGGTGAAGATTTGAGAAATAATTCTCTCAGTTCTCCCCCATGATTCTCATATCTGCAAGTTATAGAGGCTGGGCTAGGGTAGAAACATGAATTTATTTTAGAATCGAACATGGAAGGTTCCCTAGCAAGCATGAAGGAAGTCTAGCTGAAAAAAATTTGACAGGTATTAAACACATTGACATACAACATTTATGATGATGATGAAGGAGAATTATGACTACAATTTTTGATAAAATTTTCAAAACAACAACGAGGGGTAGATGAAGAAATAGATTCAGAGCATGTATGAAGAAGTGGAAATACAAGCCTTTGGGAATTAATGAATTCCATAACCCCTGATAACTTTGATTGTTTTGAATACTAATATAGACTATTTGAATATCAACACTAAGAAGCACTATCTTAAGGGGAGTTAGTATAGTCTAAGGAGGAGTCAATACAAACAGAGTGTATTTAGAAGCCTGCCAAAAAAAAGGGTTTTTTTTAGCGGTACTTGTAGTGTACCAACTACAAAGACAACATAATCTTTGATAAGATGAGTTTGCATGAAGACAAGAGGACTTTGGTTAGCCCTTGATTGTTTGAGATCAATAGTAGTAAAATCATGTGAATGGGATGCCTAGATCAATGGTAAATGGCTTATAAATATTGATTGTGTACAAAGTTTTACTGGCAACAATTTTGAAGGAACCTCTTGAAATACACAAGAGAAAATTTATAATCCCGAGGGGAAGAATTATTGATAGGGGGAATTGCAGAAAGGTAGAAAATATTAAAGGGATCCTTGTGTTTGTTGTCAAAGGGGGAGAGATTGTCCATTAAAACAAGGAACTCAAAAGAGAAGCATATTGCTAGGTGGAGCCAAAATAGTCATAGGGGAGCAAGTGATGTCCAACATAGTCATAGGGGGAGAACGTTATTTTTACTCAGTTATTGCCATCAATGATAAGGGGGATATTATTGGTCAAACGTTGTCATTGATGTCAACCCTGTAAGAGGATATTGTTGGTGAATGTGATGACAATTATGTCAAGTTAGCAGTAATGATGATATCTAGTGTAGTGGTTGTTTTGCAGACAATGATGAACTTCAAGATTCATGAGTGCCCCTATAATTCTGACCAAATCCCTAGAGAATATTAGTCTCATACTAATCAATGGCTCTTCCGATCTCACCAAAAAAAGCAAAAATGAGGAAAATTGTCAATTGACTCTATATGCTCCTAATCAAGAAAGAAGTATCATTTCCAAACAGAAGGAAGAAAAATACACTATCATATTGAGAGAAAAATTAGAAGAACCAAAGAAGGAACTAAGCGGACTAGCATTACATGGTGAAGATTTGAGAAATAATTCTCTCAGTTCTCCCCCATGATTCTCATATCTGCAAGTTATAGAGGCTGGGCTAGGGTAGAAACATGAATTTATTTTAGAATCGAACATGGAAGGTTCCCTAGCAAGCATGAAGGAAGTCTAGCTGAAAAAAATTTGACAGGTATTAAACACATTGACATACAACATTTATGATGATGATGAAGGAGAATTATGACTACAATTTTTGATAAAATTTTCAAAACAACAACGAGGGGTAGATGAAGAAATAGATTCAGAGCATGTATGAAGAAGTGGAAATACAAGCCTTTGGGAATTAATGAATTCCATAACCCCTGATAACTTTGATTGTTTTGAATACTAATATAGACTATTTGAATATCAACACTAAGAAGCACTATCTTAAGGGGAGTTAGTATAGTCTAAGGAGGAGTCAATACAAACAGAGTGTATTTAGAAGCCTGCCAAAAAAAAGGGTTTTTTTTAGCGGTACTTGTAGTGTACCAACTACAAAGACAACATAATCTTTGATAAGATGAGTTTGCATGAAGACAAGAGGACTTTGGTTAGCCCTTGATTGTTTGAGATCAATAGTAGTAAAATCATGTGAATGGGATGCCTAGATCAATGGTAAATGGCTTATAAATATTGATTGTGTACAAAGTTTTACTGGCAACAATTTTGAAGGAACCTCTTGAAATACACAAGAGAAAATTTATAATCCCGAGGGGAAGAATTATTGATAGGGGGAATTGCAGAAAGGTAGAAAATATTAAAGGGATCCTTGTGTTTGTTGTCAAAGGGGGAGAGATTGTCCATTAAAACAAGGAACTCAAAAGAGAAGCATATTGCTAGGTGGAGCCAAAATAGTCATAGGGGAGCAAGTGATGTCCAACATAGTCATAGGGGGAGAACGTTATTTTTACTCAGTTATTGCCATCAATGATAAGGGGGATATTATTGGTCAAACGTTGTCATTGATGTCAACCCTGTAAGAGGATATTGTTGGTGAATGTGATGACAATTATGTCAAGTTAGCAGTAATGATGATATCTAGTGTAGTGGTTGTTTTGCAGACAATGATGAACTTCAAGATTCATGAGTGCCCCTATAATTCTGACCAAATCCCTAGAGAATATTAGTCTCATACTAATCAATGGATTATGGAAATCTAACATAGATGAGGATGTATTCACTATGTTTAAGTAGATGGAAAGAAAAGAATATAGTTCCAACATGGAAACCTACAAGTCATCTACTGATGTGGCATATCATGTTACTCTGCAATATTATTGCTCTGCAGTAATTGAGACTAAAAAGTTGCAGTGATGACACCGTGAAGATGGTGTTGATATATCTAACAAAGTGGAAGTTGCTGACATTGTGGGAAAAACTAATTGAAGACCTTAAATATGAAAGTGAACTATATCACTAAATGGAAATGAAAACAATTGAACAGGTAGTTTACAACTTGGGAGCTTCAGATATTGATGCTCATCTAGAGGAATTTCTCATTGATGGAATACTTTATGCTCTTCGAGAGAAGATGAGTGATTATGCTTATATCGATGGTGACATGGGGCATAATTGAAGTGTGGAGGAACAAGAACCGTCATATCAAGATAAAGAATCAATCATGACCATAGATTCATCGGATCGAGATCATGTTCATGTGTTAAAGTTTGGATGGCCAGGATTAGAATCACAGAGAAGAGACTATCCAATTGTGACCGTTGATCATTGGAAGGATCAATGACCAAGATCAATAGTATTTCATACTAATTTAAGTTCCAAAACCCAGAGGTGATCGTGACTGTTAATTCAGATCAACGACCAACATCTACCTAAGTTCAGAGTTCGACGAGACAACGTCAAATGTTTCAGAGTCCAACTTTCGGAGTCTAGTTTTCATAGTTTGTTACAACACTCTGACATATAGAACATCGAAGAATATTCCTTTTCAATACTGTCCATTCAACATTCAAAAAATTGGGGAAGTTTCACCGCTCCAAAATCAAGGTATCGAGGAATATTTCGTCACAACTTGTTTTACGTGTCGACAGATATAATCATCCATTTTGAGAAGTGATCAATGACTCAGAACTATTTTGAGTAGATAGATCAACGACTACGAAGGTGACGCATGTTGATATCTTATTGGTTGTCAGAGTGAAGCCATCAGAGTCCAACAAGGAACTTCGATAGAACAAGATCGATCAATGACTGGGATCTATTAGGAGTGGAATAGATCAATGACTCTTAAAAGGACACATGGTAGTTTGTAGAGACATGTGAATATTTGAAATCAATGATTATGAAGTGGACACATGGTAGTGGGATCCATGGTCATGAGTGAGACATGTGGAAGATACATACAAGTCATTCGACGAAGACCTGGCGCAGTGGAAACAAAGGCTAATGGGTGTGATCATATATCTTGATAGATCAACGATGGAGGTTGTTTGGTCATTCAGAATCCGAAAAGGTCATGTAGTATAGCTAATTGGAGTTTGTGTGTCAGAGTGCTATAAGTTTCAGGTATCAAGATACTAAAAAAATAAAAGTATGATGGATTTGTGAAGAATTAAACCCTGATACTGGTAAGCAATCAGTCACAGCATGAGGTCACAAGAAATCCTGCCTTGGAATCAATCGCTTGGGTTGTTAGTGCTTGGTTACTATACTTCAACATAGTATTGAGTTTTTTAGAGCCTGATATCAAGGAAACAATTAATAGATGAGATCAAGTCTGAACCAGATCTATGGTGGAAATTGAGCATGGATTGTCAAAATTCCTGACACATAATATATGTTTGGACATACGCACGATGGATTATGAAACCCACCCTTATACACATGGATGGTGTAGAGTGAGCATGGATCCCTTCGTACTGGTTTTGAAAACTAATGGTCATCCATCCATGTGACTAAAAGTTACTACCACCCTTGAATGTGGTAAATCACTAATGGTTAGCCCGTGGTCCCACACACTTGGTTCTATGCCCATTGGGCTAACCCAAGTAACAAAAGAAAATAATCCCAGAGGGATTATGCACCATAAACATGTTAACGGAATTTTGAAGCTATGGTTAGCTCATATGACATTGGATTTTATGCCAAGGTCCACGTAAAAATAGTTTGAACTAGATATGACAATTTATGAGAGATGGGTGAAAAACAAATGAAGAAAATGATGTGAAGAGAATCTAAGAAAACACATTCGAGTGTATGGAGAGATGATGTGAGTGATGAGAGACTTGATGAAATCATTATTGTGATGATGTAATGGCATTCTGGCTTGAATATTGGTTCATAATTCTAAGTATATATTCTAGGTTCTGAACATTGCACTTGCAGGGATATGATCATTGCAGGAATTTTATGTTGGATTACTGAGAGGGGGGTTGAATTAGTAATCGAGTAATTCAATCTTTTTTAACCACAAACGCAAGTGTTATATCAATGTAGCATTATCATCCAATAGTTTCAGAGTAAATAAACAATTAACAAATGATAAATCATACACATAAACAGTACACCAATGTTTTTATGTGGAAACCCAAAGTGAGAGAAAACCACAAAATGATTTTTCTTATACGTATTTGAGAATTACATTCATTGGAAGCAACTACTTCCTTTGTTTTCCAGCTGCAATTGGAAGGAGGCTCCAACCCCCTAGTTTCTCATGCCACAACATGAAGGAAGCTCCAACTCCCCAATTCTCTGGCTACAACCCCCTATGTTCTCCAGCTACAACCGGAAGGTGGCTACAAGTACCTTTCCTTGACCCGTCCAACCGCCTTGACATAGAAGTAGAATGATGGAACCACTGTCACACTATCACTATGAGATATACTACTATAAACCTGTACCAATCAACCTGTAATCAACTTGTAACAACCTGTACCAACAACCTGTGCCAACATGTACCATACATAAACCTGTACCATAAACAAATGCATCAACCATGCATCAAACCTGTACAAATAACCTGTCACAATAATCTGTCCAAACAACCTGTAATCAACCTGTAACAACCTGTATCAATAACCTATGCCAACATGTACCATACATAGACCTGTACCTCAACCTGTACCATAAACAAATGCATCAACCATGCATCAAACCTGTACAAATAACTTGTGACAATAACCTGTCCAAACAACCTGTAATCAACCTGTAACAACCTATACCAATAACCTGTGCCAACATGTACCATACATCAACCTATACCTCAACATACACCATAAACAAATACATCAACCATACATCAAACCTGTACAAATAAATTGTCACAATAACTTGTCCAAACAACCTGTAATCAACCTGTACCATAAACAAGTGCATCAACCATGCACCAACTTGTACATCAACCTGTACCATCAACGAGTGCATCAACCATGCACCAACCTATACCTCAACCTGCACAATCAACAAGTGCATCAACCATGCACAAAATATGTACCGATAATGCATCAAATACACATAAACTATGACTCATCAAGATGTACCAACATCATCAACTATACACCTCTTGTATGTGCCAACTCATCAAATACTTGTCTCAACCATGTACACAACATGTACCTCAACCAAAATCCCTCATCAATTTCATCATCCAAATCTGTTTTTTAACTCTTTAATAGACTTGCTGTATATGATCACATACCTGCGAACCTTCCTTAACTTTAACAACAAGAGACTAGCATTTTCATCAAACTTTACTTTAATCTCACATGAATAATTTTGGATTAGTCAACAAACCTAACTTGAAATAATCATAACTATTTACCTGTAATGAATAAATATCTGAATATAGTACATAATGTTCTTCAATGTCTTTTATGCAATTCGTCCAGGTTTCACTACTTGGAACATCTCAGAAAATGAGTTATAGCAAAAATGGCATACCTTGTTGAATTCTGGCTTATTCTAGAGAGCAAACTTGTAGAGCGTACCCCACATAGAATATTTGTTGTTTGGATATGAAAATGGTACAATAAATACTATAGATTTTACTCTAACCAATACATTTGGTCTTACTGAATTTGGATATGTTATGAAGAAGTTATGACGTTTTTACCTGAAACACCCGTTTTAGACTAGTTTTAGGACTAGCCACAAACCCTATTTTCCATGGAGTGTAACTCCAAAAATACAACGACCCACAAGCTAAAATTTGTATCACAACTACTTGTATATGTTTCCTCAATGGCCTCCCATTTTAACGGTCTGAATCATTTTAGAAAAAAAGTTATTGTGAAAATGGTGAGATGACCTATAAATAACATACCTTATAAAACATCATCAAAACAATTTATCCTACCTTGAATTTCGGCCTTCTTTACTTCACCTTGCCTCTGAAATTTGGCTTAGATATACTTTGGTTACCTCAGTCACTTGTAGATATTCAATAGTCTCAATTTTGTTTAAAATGAGAGAGCTTTGCCTCTTATTTATACTTTCATGTAGCTTCCTCAAGGGGTTACCTTTTAACCATCTTAACCCACTTTCCTTATTTTAGGGTTAACCCACTTCTAACCACTTGTCCACTTAGTAATTTCTCCATTAACTTTATTATTTAAATAATTTATTTTGTATCCACTTTGACTTATAGTACACTCATCACTTCATTTTATTATTTACCTTCCAAAATCTCTTCAATCACTTTCCTTATTTTAGGGCTAACCCACTTCTAACCACTTTCCCACTTAGTAATTTCTCCATTAAATTTATTATTAAATAATTTATTTTGTATCCACTTTGAATTATAGTACACTCATCACTTCACTTTATTATTTAAATAATTTCTTCTTTGCAACCACTTTGACTACTTTGACCTTTTGGGGCTTCTAGATGACTCATGAAGGTTCTCCAACTTCACATGGCCATAACTCTCTAACCGTGAGGAGTTATGTGACATTCCACATACCATCGGAAATGACATGACATGTACTATCCATATAGAATAGTCTTACCTTAAAATATATTAAAACTCATACCATTATACATCAAACAAACTTGGGTACATTACCCAAACCTTTGTGCTACCGAACTTTCTTCAAGGGTTGACATCAATGACAACCAACCCAAATAATCAAGAATATCCCCCTTTGGCATTGATGACAACACTCTGATGCAATACTGAAGTCATATCACTCATTATCCCCCTGGAACCATGCCTATGTGCTCTTTCTCCAATCATTTACCTTTGCATCTGATAAATCTCTCCCCCTTTGTCATCAATGGAAAAGGTATCTTTTCATCCGAGGATGCTCCCCCTAACTAAACTGTCCTTGGGGATAATCCCCCTGACTAAACTCTTCCTGAGACTGATCCCTAAACCTGAATTTTCCTCTTTATGGTTCTTCCTCATGTAAATCTAAGACATATAAGATAAGCGTTCAAAAGCATTCATTTTGGAGTAGAAATTACTCCAAGTCTCTGACGAAAATACTCAAGGGCTTCCCTTGGAAGCAATTTTGTAAAGATGCTTTCCACTTTTTCTTTTGTGTCCACATATTCAACTTTGATGTTCTTCTCTACAACCTGTTCCCGTAGAAAGTGATACTTTATTGGAATGCACTTCTTCTTGGAGTGCATCACTGGGTTCTTTGAGATATTGATGGAGCTTGTATTATCACAATAGATTGGAATGGTCTCATCATACTCAACTTGCATATTTGTCAAAGTTTGCTTCATCCATAGAACTTGAGTACAACATCCTGCTGCTACAATATACTCTACTTCGGTTGTAGATACAGATATTGATGATTGTTTCTTGCTTAGACAAGATACTAAACACTCACCCAAGTAGAACACTGCTCCACTGGTGCTTCGTTGGTTATCAATGCAAACTGCCCAATCTGCATCTGTGTAGGCAATAAGTGATAGATCTTTTCCTTTTGGATACCATAATCCAAACTCTTCTGTTCCTTTGAGATATCTGAAAATCCTCTTCACTACTAATACATCTGATTCCTTTGGTGCTGCTTGAAATCGTGCCACTTGTCCAACTGCCTACATTGCATCTGGTCTGGATGCTGTCACATATAGTAAGCTACCAATAATTGACTTGTATTTCCTCTGGTCTGTAGACTTTGAATCATCATATTTTCTCAACTTGCAATTGGTTTACATAGGAGTGGTAACTGGTTTGCAATCTTCCATTCCGAACCTCTTTAGCATTTCTTTGATAAACTTAGTTTGAGAAATAAAAATTCCTTGGTTTCTTTGATGTATCTGAAGACCCATAAAGAAGGATAGTTCTCCAAGTAATGACATTTCAAATTCATTCATCATTTTCTTTGCAAATTTTTGGCTTAACCTATCATCAATATTTTCAAAAATAATATCATTAATATAAACTTCAATTAATAAAATATCATCTTGAGTTACCTTGATGTAGAGGTTGCTGTCTCCACTTCTTTTTCTGAACCCTGCCTAATGTAGATATTTAGCTTGTCTAGAGTACCATGCTCTAGGAACCAGTTGTCCAATGTAGACTTCTTCTTCCAGTTCCCCATTAAGAAAAGCTGTTTTCACATCCATATCTGTCCATACTGTTCAAGTCTCTAGTGCATAACTATCCATAATTTTGACTCATATGTCACTGTACTATCATGAAGTACTACTACAACTGATTAATCTATCATATTGCACTTCTTTTAAATGAATGCACCAAATCTGTCTACTCAAATTCTGCAAACTTCTCGAAGGATGGTTCTCTGGTTTGTCTCAGCTACCGCATAGACTCCCCCTGTCTATTATTCATATTATCTGAGAGTCTCTAAGCCGGATGGATCAAAACAATTTCTGCTTTGAAGTGTATTCATCATCATCTTCATTAGTAGGTTCATCATCTCTATGAGCTATGACTTCTTTCTTTCTGTATGTGGATTCATCTTTCACTACAATGCCTGAAAGAACAATCTCTTGAACCTGTTCCTTATTTACCTATCCTTATTTTCTTTCAGTTATTTTCCAAACATTTATGTATCTGACATCTTTCTTTTTCTCTGTAGAATTTTCTTCATCTCGTTAGATTTCCAATCTTGCGATCTCTGGGACCTGGTCTTTGTTCACCTGTTCTTCGTGTTTTCTTATCCATACTTTCTTATATCTGATATCAGTGTTCTCTTTCATGGAAGTATCGATCATGCTTCTACAACCACTATCTATGTGTCCATAGTTATGACATTTGTAACATTCAATGTTACGTGGGGCCACATAGGCATTTCTTGCTTGAACATTTCTTTTATAATCCCTACAATCTGCAACCTTATGTCCAAAATTAGTACAATAAAAACAATGACCATAAAATAAATTTGCATAATTGGGAGTGAATGATCTTCTTTGTGGTGTAGTCCTTCTGAATTTCTGCCTTGACTAATGATGATCATGATTGAAGCTTATTTGTGTCTTGAACATGGATGGTATTCTTGAAGATGTATCTTCAATAGTTTTCTTAGATTCTGATTGACCATGATTCCTTCCTTTGAGTACTTATGCATAACTCTTTCTATTTTCTTCTTTCTTCTTTTCTATCAACCTAGAGTGCTTCTCTTCATTCTCTTTAATTGATGTGGATGTTTCTGTCTCTTCAATGTTCTTGTTGAGCTTGACGATTTTAATTCTCAATGTGACAAATTCTTCTTCAAGCTTCTCAACCTCTTCTTCTTTCTTCATTATCTGAGACTTCACGACTTCTTATGTTCTTTTCGCTTCTTCAAGCTGGATTTTTAATGTGATTAATTATTCTTCAAGTCCTTTCTCTTATTTACCAAACTCTTCCTCAAGCTGGTTTAGATCGTTAGTTCTTTCCTTAAGGTGATCTATCAATATCTTCCCTCTCATTTCTGCTTCTTCCTTCTGTGCTGCTATGTTGGTTTCCAAATACTGCTTTTGATATTCAAGATTTTCTTTGATCTTTCTGGCTTCTTCTAGTTGAGTTCTTAAGTTCTCGATGACCTGTTGGGCTTCTTAAAAAATGTGAACACTTTCCTTTTGTTTCATCAACTCTTTATTGAGTGACTTGTTTTCTTCTCTTTATTTTCTTAGTTCATCTAAAGCACTAATCAATTCTGCTTCATAATTGTCTTCCTTTTCAATTAGTTTTTCTGTTTCATTTCCTTCATGGCATTCTATTTCAAGATGTCCACATTTTTCACAATTAAAGAAAAACAACATACCTCTGTTGATTATGTACTCTTAATCTTCTGAATCTGTTTTACATGGTGTACATATTTCTTCTTGATCTGTACTTGCATATTCTTTGGCATTTTCTGAATCTACGATGGGTGAAGAATATATGTCATGTAACTTATCCCAAAGTTCTTTGGCTGATGAAAATTTACCAACCTTTTCTCTTAATGGATTAGGTAATCCTTCCCAGATGAAATCCATTGCTATTTTGTTATTCTTCTTCAATCCCTTCTTGGCTGAAGTGTTTTCCATTTTTGAACTATCATATCCTGTAACAACTGATAGCCACATATAATACCCCCGTGTCTGTAAAAATACTTTCTTCCTTCCACTCCATAACTCATACTTTAAACCATTCTGACCATTAAACAATGGTACTCCATTCTCAAAATAATCCATGATCTCCTTCCAGTGGTTAAAATGTTTCATGAAGGAACCCACTCTGATACCAATTGTTGGATTACTGAGAGGGGGGGTGAATCAATAATAGAGTAATTCAATCCTTTATAACCACAAATGCAGTTGTTATATCAATGTAGCATTATCATCCAATAGTTGTAGAGTAAATAAACAATGAACAAATGAGTAATCATACACATACAGAGTACACCAATGTTTTTACGTGGAAACCCAAAATGGGAGAAAACCACATAATTCTTTTTCTTATATGTCTTTAAGAATTACATTCATTGGAAGCACCAACTTCCTTTATTTTCCAGTTGCAACTAGAAGGAGGATCCAACCCCCTATTTTCTCAGGCTACAACCTGAAGGAAGCTACAACTCCCCAATTCTCTGGCTACAACCACAAGGAGTCTACAACCCCCTACTTTCTCCGGATACAACCGGAAGGTGGCTACAACCACCTGTCCTTGTTCCGTCCAACCACCCTAACATAGAAGTAGAATGATGGAATCCCTATCACACTATCACTGTGAGATATACTGCTGTAAACCTATACCAATCAGCCTGTAATCAACCTGTAATCAACCTGTAACAACCTGTACCAATAACTTGTGCCAACATGTACCATACATCAACCTGTACCTCAACCTGTACCATAAACAAATGCATCAACCATGCAACAAACCTATACAAATAATCTATCACAATAACCTGTACAAACAACCTATAACAACCTGTACCAATAAACTGTGCCAACATGTACCATACATCAACCTGTACCTCAACCTGTACCATAAACAAATGCATCAACCATGCATCAAACCTGTACAAATAACCTGTCCAAACAACTTGTAATCAACCTGTAACAACCTGTATCAATAACCTGTGCCAACATGTACCATACATCAATCTGTACCTCAACCTATACCATAAACAAATGCATCAACCATGCATCAAACCTGTACAAATAACTTGTCACAATAGCTTGTAATCAACCTGTACCATAAACAAGTGCATCAACCATGCACCAACCTGTACCATCAACGAGTGCATCAACCATGCACCAACCTATACCATAACCTGTAACATCAACGAGTGCATCAACCATGCACCAACCTATACCATAACCTGTACCATCAATGAGTGCATCAACCATGCACCAAATATGTACCAATAATGCATCAAATACACATAAACTATTACTCATCAAGATGTACCAACATCATCAACTATACACCTCATGTATGTGCCAACTCATCAACTAATTGTATCAACAATGTACCCAACATGTACCTCAACCAAAAGCCCTCATCAATTTCATCATCCAAATCTGATTTGTAACTATGTAATAGACCTAGTTTATATGATCACATACCTGCAAACCTTCCTTAACTTTAACAACAAGAGACTAACATTTTCATCAATCTTTACTTTAGTCTCACATGACTAATTTTGGATTAGTCAACAACCCTAACTTGAAATAATCATAACTATACCTATAGTGAATAAAGATCTGAAAATAATACATAATTTTATTCAGCGTCTTTTATGCAATTCCTCCATTTTTCACTACTTGGAACCTCTCAGAAAAGGATTTATAGCAAATATGACATACCTTGTTGAATTCTGACTTATTCTAGAGAGCGAACTTGTAGAGATTTCACTGCATAGAATATTTGTTGTGTGGATCTGAAAATGGTACAACGAATACTACAGACTGTACTCTAACCAATACAATTTTTCTTACTAAATTTGGATCTGTTATGAAGAAGTTATGACGTTTTTACCTGAAACAACTGTTTTAGACTAGTTTAAGGACTAGCCACAAACCCTATTTTCCACGGAGTGTAACTCCAAAACTACAATGACCCACACACTGAAATTTGTATAAAATATACTTGTATATGTTTCCTCATTGGCGTCCCATTTGCATGGTCTGAATCATTGTAGAAAAGAATTTATTGCGAAAATGGTGAGATGACTTGTAAATAACATAC
Organism: Picea abies; assembly: GCA_900067695.1. NCBI lineage: Eukaryota > Viridiplantae > Streptophyta > Pinopsida > Pinales > Pinaceae > Picea > Picea abies. The sequence continues at coordinate 6,810 of CBVK0101993213.1, read as the reverse complement.
CTTAGAAAACATTATCAAAATAATTTATCCTCCCTTGAATTGTGGCCTTCTTTACTTCACCTTCCCTCTAAAATTAGGCTTAGATATCCTTTGGTTACCTCAGTCACTTGTATATATTCAATATTCTCAATTTTTTTTTAAAATGAGAGAGCCTTGCCTCTTATTTATACTTTCATGTGGCTTCCTCAAGGGGTTACCTTTTAACCATCTTAACCCATTTTCCTTATTTTAGGGTTAACCCACTTCTAACCACTTGTCCAATTAGTAATTTATCCATTAACTTTATTATTTAAATAATTTCTTTTGTATCCACTTTGACTTATAGTACACTCATCACTTCACTTTATTATTTACCTTCTAAAATCTCTTAAACCACTTTCCTTATTTTAGGGCTAACCCACTTCTAACCACTTGCCCACTTAGTAATTCCTCCATTAACTTTATTATTTAAATAATTTATTTTGTATCCACTTTGAATTATAATACACTAATCAATTCACTTTATTATATAAATAATTTATTCTTTGCAACCACTTTGACTACTTTGACCTTTTGGGGCTTCTAGATGATTCATGAGGGTTCTCCAAATTCACATGGCCATAACTCTCTAACTGTGAGGAGTTATGTGACGTTCCACATACCACTGGAAATGGAATGACATGTATTATCCATCTATAACAGTCTTTCCCTAAAATATATTAAAACTCATACCATTATACATCAAACAAACTTGGATCCATTACCCGAACCTTTGTGCCACCGAAATTTGCTACCAGACTTTCTTCAAGGGTTGACATCAATGACAACCAACCCAAATAATCAACAATGTCCCCCCTTGGCATTGATGGAAACACTTTGATGCAAAATTGAAGTCATATCACTCATGCTCCCCTAGGAACCATGCCTCTGTGCTCTTTCTCCAAGCATTTACCTTTGCATCTAATAAATCTCTCCCCCTTTGTCATCAATGGAAAAGGTATCTTTCCATCCGAGGCTACTCCCCCTAACTAAACTGTCCTTGGATATACTACCCCTGACTAAACTCTTCTCGAGACTAATCCCCCAACCTGAATTGTCCTCTTTATGGTGTTTCCTCGTGTAAATATAAGACATATAAGATAAGCATTCAAAAGCATTCATTTTGGAGTAGAAATTACTGCGAGTCTCTGGCGAAAATACTCAAAGGCTTCCCTTGGAAGCAATTTTGTAAAGATGTATGCCACTTGTTCTTTTGTGCCCACATATTCAACTCTAATGTTATTATCTGCAACTTGTTCTCGTAGAATGTGATACTTTATTGGAATGTGTTTTGTCTTGGAGTGCATCACCAGGTTCTTTGAGATACTGATGGTGCTTGTATTATCACAATAGATTGGAATGGGCTCATCATACTCAACCTGTATATCTGTCAAAGTTTGTTTCATCCATAGAACCTAAGTAAAATGTCCTTCTGCTGCAATATACTCTGCTTCGGTTGTAGATAAAAATTTTGATTATTGTTTCTTGCTTAGCTAAGATACTAAACACTCACCCAAGTAGAATGCTGCTCCACTGGTGATTCGTCGATCATCAATGCAACCTACCCAATCTACATCTATGTAGGCAATAAGCGATAGATCCTTTCCTTTTAGATACCATAATCCAAACTCTTCTGTTCCTTTGAGATATCTGAAAATCCTGTTCACTGCTAATACATGTGATTCCTTTAGTGCTTCTTGAAATTGTGCCCCTTGTCCAATTGCCTGCATTACATCTGGTCTGGATGGTGTCACATATAGTAAGATACCAATCATTGACCTGTATTTCCTTTGGTATGTAGACTTTGAATATTCATGTTTTCTCAAATTACAATTGGTTTGCATATGAATGGTAACTGGTTTGAAATATTCCATTCCGAACCTCTTTAGCATTTCTCTGATATGCTTAGTTTGAGAAATAAAAATTCCTTGCTTGCTTTGACGTATCTGAAGACCCAGAAAGAAGAATAGTTCTCCAAGTAATGAAATTTCAAATTCATTATGCATATCCTTTGCAAATTTTTGGCTTAACCTGTCATCAATACTTCTAAAAATAATATCATCAATATAAACTTCAATTAATAAAATACCATCTTGAGTTACCTTGATGTAGAGGTTGTTGTCTACATTTCCTTTTCTGAACCCTGCCTGATGTAGATATTTATCCAATCTAGAGTACCATGCTCTAGGAACCAATTGTTCAATGTAGACTTCTTCTCTAAGTTCCCCGTTCAGAAAAGCTGATTTCATGTCCATATCTGTCCATACTGTTCAAGACTCTACTACACAACTATCCATAATTTTAACTCATATATCATTGTACTATCATGAAGTACTACTACAACTGATTAATCTATCATATTGTACTTCTTCTAACTGAATGCACCGAATCTGTCTACTCAAATTCCGCAAGCTGCTCGAAGGATGGTTCTCTTGTCTGTCTCAGCTACCGCATATACTTCCCCTGTCTATTATTCATATTATCTGGGAGTCTCTAAGCCAGATGTCTCATTTCTACTCTGAAGTGTATTCATCATCATCTTCATTAGTATATTCATCATCTCTATGAGCTTTGACTTATTTCTTTCTATCTGTGGATTCATCTTTCACTACAATGCTTGAAAAAACAATCTCTTGAACACGTTCATTATTTACCTATCCTTCTTTTCTTTTAGTTATTTTCCAAACCTTTTTGTATCTAACATATTTATTTTTCTTTGTAGAATTTTCTTCATCTCGTTTTGTTTCCAATATTGCAATCTCTGGGGCCTGGTCTTTGTTCACCTGTTCTTCATGTTTTATTATCCATACTTTCTTATATCTGATATCAGTGTTCTCTTTCATGGAAGTATCGATCATGCTTCTAAAATCACTAGCTATTTGTCCATAGTTATGACATTTGTAACATTCAATGTTACATGGGGCCACATAGGCATTTCTTGCTTGAACATTTCTTTTATAATCCCTGCAATCTGCAACCTTATGTCCAAAATTAGTACAATAAAATCAATGACCATAAAAGAAATTCGCATACCTGGGAGTGAATGATCTTCTTTGTGGTGTAGTCCTTTTGAAGTTTTGCCTTGATCGATCATAATCATGATTTAAGCTTCTTTGTGGCTTGAGCATGGATAGTATTCTTGAAGATGTATCTTCAATAGTTTTCTTATATTCTGGTTGACCATGATTCCTTCCTTTGAGTACTTCTGCATAACTCTTTCTATTTTCTTCATTCTTATTTTCTATCAAACTAGAGTGCTTCTCCTCATTCTCTTTAACTGATGTGGATGTTTCTGTCTCTTCAACTTTCTTGTTGAGATTGACTAATCCATAATTGGATCCAGTAGTCAGATGGGGCTCAGAAAGGCCTAAAAATCAAAGTGCTTAGAATATCTTCAAAACGGACGTGTGCGTAGGTCTCGACGTTACAAACCCAACTCAACTTGAACGGGCTCAAACGAATGTCGTATGACCAAGATATCATGATCTGTTCATTTGGACAAACATGCAAAAAAATTATGACTGTACTGTCCGTACATTGCCACATGGCAGCTGACTGTACAGGCCGTACGACCATACATATGAATTGGTAGGGTACGTGGATGGTGATGTGGACAGGTACAGGTAGACCATTCAGAGAGTGACACATGTCACCACTGCAAGAGTGACATGTGGTAGGTCCTGTTATCGCACAGTTTGTAGGAGGGGTTCAAGGAGCTTGAGTCAAGGCTTAAAACCGGCGTAACAGGAGCTTCCCCACCCACTGTCACCTCGATGGGGAGCTCTTTCTATTTAGGATGGCTAGTCCAAGGGAGACGTCCCTATGTAATCTGGGTTTCTGAAGGGCTAAAGGGGTAATGGACCAAGTTAAAGAATCCCTTTCATAGATTACTGCCAAGTATGAGATAATCAAGAGAAAAGTCTTCCACTGAATGGCACCTGTTTGCGAGACAAGACAAATAAAACTAGAATATGTGCTTGCAGTGGGTTAGTACTTCATAATATCAATGACTATCCTCAAATATATGAGCAATGATTAGATATAATTATTGACGAAGTCAATGATTATTAAACAAAGATAAATAGCTTATATCACTTCTTCAATAGGTACAAAGATAATGGCATTCTATGTATAAGATCAAATCCTTGTATTAAATCATAATGCACTTTATATTATAAATCAAATCTGCTCATTAATGGATATTGTTGCTGCGTCACAATGCAGAAATAGGTGATTGCAGCGCTATATTTGCTAGACAAATAAGTGGACGTTGTGCCTATTAAGCCAATGAAGAATTTAAAACTTAAATGTCTATCAAAGGGATGAACAAAACCACAATGTTCTTTGCACTAAATAAAGTCTGAAAGGAGGCTTGCTGTCATCATTAATGCTACTGCTATCACTATGACGTCAGCCCCAATGATAAGTCAAAAAGAAGGCATAAGAGTAGAACGTTTTGTCAAAGAAACTTAAGGATGCAATCAACTACTCAAAAGCTCATCCAATAGATGACAAATGTCACAACGTTTGAGGTCTATCAAAGAAAAAGAGGTGTGACGTCACCTATGTTTCTGCTGCTGTCATAATGACGTCAGCCCTAAAACAGATTGGTTAGAGGGGCCACAAGGTAGACGTTTTGTGAATTTAACCAATGAAAATGTGTGAAACCTTTGTGGCTGCCAAGAGGAGACCTAGCCACAGCTTTTTTTAGAGAAAACAAGAGTTGAAATAGACTAGGACATAACCTCTAGGGTTAGGGTTAGTAAAACAACTAGGGTTAGACACTAGGTTAGTTAGGGTTTCAATTTAAAAGTAGTTTGAAAGAGAAATTAAGCATAAAAGTTTCTAGACTAGTGCCTTGGGTTAATGGAGTCAATTGAGGTGAGACTAATGGTTTAGGAGAGACTTAAACTTAAAGACAAGAGGGTTAGGGTTTGATGGTGTTGCTATGGCAAGGCCACCAAATCTAAACCCTAAGAAGAGAAGGCTGATTTAGGTGTAGCTAAGGCTAGGCCTAAGGCTTCTTCTTCTCTCCTTAAGACTTCTTTGGCAAAATGGCTGGCTTACAAGCACAAACCTATGGCTGAAAAGTGTTGTTTAGAAGACAAGGCTTTTCAAAACCCTAGAAGCAAACCCTAGGTGTAAACTAAATTAGGCCTAGGACGCTTTCTTTCTTCAATTTGTGCTTAAAACTAACTCAAGATAAGAGGAAGTCTAGTGTAGCTATGGCTAGGCTAAAACTTCTCAAATCAAATGGCTTAAAGCTTTTATCATGGGGGCATGAAGCCACAACCTACTTGTGTGTTGGCTCCCTAGGGTTTCAAGGATTAAGCAAATAATAACAAGATAACAATGTATGCAAGATATTAGATCAACAACCATTCATTCAAGAAGTTTTGATGAAAAACACTTACAAACTCTTGATGAAGCATAATCCACACCCTAGTTGTAAACCTTCCAATGATAAATAGCACCACATGCTAAAGAATAGTCCTCCAAGAGGTTGCGCCTCACTCCAAAAGAGAAGAATAAGCCAAGACAAAGACTAAAATGTCACTCTCACAAGAGAGCAAGTTTTGTTATGATAAAATGAAGAGGCAACGTCATCTATTTATATGATCTCATGACCTTTAATTTACAAAAATAGGTCAACAAAACATCCGACAAGGCTGACATTACATTATTCAATTAATTTGTCACTTTACATGCTAAAATGCCAAAAATGAGCTAATAATGGAGACGTCAGGCCCCTATAGGGGAGACGTTGGCCCTTTCAGGGCATAATCACCATCCTGCAATCCAGACGTTGCCCCCCCTGGGGCTCTTGCAGCCTGCTAAGTGTGCCAAACAAGCCCAACACACTGCCCTATGCTCCAGAAAGCGTCCAGCCAGCCCTGTGTGGCGTCCAATCCAACTAGGTCAACGTCCCATCTGCAAGGGGCATGATCCCCATAGGCCAGGTCTCTGCCAAAACATCCTGATGAGGGCGTCCTTCTTCTTCTCCATGCAAGGGCTCGTCACAACTCTGTCCTGCCTCTGCCATCCCAGCAACCACCTGATGGGCTCTTCAGCCCCATGGAGGTTCGAACTAATCATCTCCCCATGTGCACCGATCCTTTGGTACATGTCCACCAGGCATGGTCCTGCACATCAAAGACTACGCCCTCCAGGGGCTCATCAGTCCTATACATCATAGCAATGTAAATCATATCTCATCATTAAATTTATCAAACATATGCATGAAATCCCTAACAATTCATCTAATAGCTCTAAGACATTACACGGACCCACTATACAAGGCTAAGGTAACCAACAAGACCACCTATTGGGCTAATACCCACAGGAAATGGAAAGTTTCCTCAAAGGATCATTCAAGCCATGTGTAATGAGATGATATGGTTTTCAGGGATGTCTAGTCATACTCAGACCTAGGGCTGGTGTTGTCTGTGGGTGCCTTTGTAGGAGGCGAGCTGTACTGGTCATGGATGCATTCTTTCCAAGCCCCTTTTGCCTTATCTTTTTTTATTTGCATTTTTTACTACAAGCCTTGATGAAGAGGACACTGCCTTGGCTTGGTGGCCAGAGATGACAACGTTACCCACTAGTATCTTCGCAGAAATGAGAATGCTGGCTCGTGATGAGACCCCCTTTCCTTTGGCCATGCAACCAAAGGTCACTGCCCTGGTTTGGTGACTAGATGTTGGCAATGTCATACTACTAAATACCTATGAACATAATGGGTCGGCTCGTGATGAGACCTCCCATCCTCTTGGTTAGGTCTTGCATTTATTT
>CBVK0101993163.1:15447-27056 GCA_900067695.1 Picea abies | reverse complement strand
GAATGGTTATCCTAGTACTGGATTCCCTGATATTTTGGGATCATTCTTATTCAAGTAACTAATTCATTCTCTCCTATATATTGAGGGAATTCTCATGGAAAATGTTAAGCAAGATTCATTGTAGAATTGGTGAAATAATTGTGTGAATGACTCAGCATTGAACAGTAGCTTGAAGACTCTAGTAGGTCTATCAAGAGGATTCGATCTTCTTCATGCAAGGATTGAGAAAGTGTGTGTGTCAGAGCCAAGGGACATCGAAAGGAATTTTGCGACATCAAGGCTCAGGTTGTAATCTTTGCTTTCCATTAATATGATACAGTAGCATGTCCCTTTCCCATAAAACTATTTCCACTTTATTGTATAATTCCTTGATCATATACATAGATTGACTGNNNNATTGACTGTTGAATAGATTGTGCTATCTTCACTTTGGTTGGTTTGTGTTGTCTTGGTCTTGGCTACACGAGAGCACTGGAGCGAAGCCGGAGCAACAAAGACCATAGGAAGTGATAATAAGGTATGTTATTTGTTCTTGTCTCCTAGTTAATTCAATGGTCAAAATCTAGAGAAAGAGTCATGTTCTATCTTGCTTTGTTCTAGATCCAGGTCGATCTAGGGAGATCGGTTAGTGTCCGCACCTACGGATTTATCCAATAACAATGATGAAATGATAGAACATTTTTTTTGGAGATGTCAAGTTTCCAAGGTGTTTTGGTCATGGTTTTAGGGTGAACATCACTTCTTTACTACCCCACTATCATGTAAAGGTTCCCTTCTAGGTGACACTTGGATGATTAGGGATCACTGATTAGCTTTGTGGCACTTAGTATGGTTTCTTTCTATTGTATTTATTTGGAAGCATTAATGTAAATTTACCTTTCAAGTAAATCCTTCCCCATTTAACCTAAATGATTTGAGGAGTTTTATGTAGGAGTATGGCCTTGCTTGTGAAGGTCAAATCAATGCCTTTCATTGGGATGCTGACTCTATTTCTCTTGATGTGCAAGGGCATATACTTTCCTTTTCTCTTTTTTAGGGAACACATTTCTTAGTACCCCTGTTGTTCATGTGATGTGACTCTTTAACTTATGATTGCACTTAGACACACAAGGTGCATTCTATAGTGAAATATGGGTGAGATGTGTAACATGGGTAATGCTTATAAACCAACGCGAAAAAAGATGAAGTTCATAGTATTAAAAAAGAAAATTAAAAACATCAACTTTTGATTACCACAATGTAATTATATAATAACAACAACAACAACACACACACACACACACATACTTGAATTGAAACAAGATAGGTGTGGTTTGCAACCCACTACTTATCATGAGATGTATTGTCACGTACCCAATTATACCCTCTATAACGATGTTGAGGTTACAAGGTACTCAAAACACAACACCAATTGCTTTTTTGTCATTTTATAGTGTGACCATATACCTTGTTACCCACAAGGTTTCTTATCCTCTTAACAATATGTTATGCCTAATTAAATCTCTAACATTTATGAAATAAAAAATTCATATGCAACTATAATATAGTGACATAAATAACAAAGAAGATGCAATTCATAACACAACATAAAGCATTTCACAAGAAAGACAACCAATAATACTTATCTGCAATAAATCCATGTCCACCAAATTGGTTGTTGAGGGGTGATTCTCCACCCAACCATGGGAATCAATGATGGATTCTACCTACAAGCCAAATCATGATTCCATTACGGTGAATAACCTTATAAGGGGATTTAAAATCACTCAACCCAACCATTTTCTCTCACGACAAACCATTTTATACTACAAGGCTCCCTAGGCCTTCTTCTAGCCATCAAAGCAATCATGGCACTCTCTTACACTACCCCACACAACACAAGGAAGGCCCACTCCTTTTTTCAACAATGTCTTAGAGTTCCCTTCCCTTCTTGTGCTCTTTAGTGTGTCAACAAGAGTCTAATTTGTTATTTTCCTTTTGGTAATAACTTGGGACGAAATATACTTGGCCTCTAATAGTCATTGAGTTGTAATGACATGGTTAGAGGTTTGAAGGGTTTTGTTTTAGTTACCGTGGACATCTTAGGGATGGTGTCTCTCCAACCATCCCATTCTCTTCCACCTTTTAGAAGAAAATTTCCCCAACTTCTGTGGGATCTTACTAGCCACTAAGTATAGGGGTAACTCTTGTTATTTCCATCCATAACAACTATGAAAAATAAGGGAAAAAATCCCCATAACCTAGGATCTTGTCTCCTCTCCCTACCCACAAATTGTTGTCTAATCAAATGATGGTAGAATCTCCATGAAAAATACAATGGAAGACTTTTTCTTGGATGATACTTATCTCTCTTATCAAGGATATGAAAACTATGACACTTGTACTTAGACCACACTGATAAGTCAAATATCGATGGAAAACTTGTATGAAATCATGGGAAAGAAAGGGTAGTACTTCTAAAGGACAATGACAAGGTCAAATCACCCAACAACCCCCTTTCCTCTTCCCCTATTGTGGTATCATGGTCCCCTTGTTTCTCCCTCAAGCAAACATTTTAGTTGATATTACATTATTATGTGTTTTTCTTCTTTACATGCATTTATATATCCATGAGCATATCATGGGAAATATACCCACTACATTGTAAACTTGTCCACCTCTTGGACTCCTATGCATTAAGTAGTTGGGACTTGGCCTTGAGCTCCACACTATGAATATTTACAACACATTTCACATAATTACAACATGAAATCATTATATCTTAACCCACATGGATTGAATTCCATCTCATTAACCACATTATATAAATAATACATGATTATTTCATTATAATTCAAGGGTCAAAACTTGGATATTACATTCCCTTCCCCCTCGAAATAAAACTATCCTTGGTGTTATTTTCCTTCCAACAATAATACCATGTCTTAGTGTTTTTGTTCTTCAGTTTCATCAATATTTTTATCCTTTTCATTGCAACTTGCATTTGATGGCTATTTGAACAACAATGTCCCACAATTTATTTCACCAACTTGAGATTCTTTCAAGGCCTCAACATTTTAGCATATATCTGGACAAAAATGACCGACAACTTCTTTCACTGGCTTGAGATGCTTCCAAGGGTTCAACGTTTCAACATACACCTATAACATTCATCGAGGTAAACATGCATATCATAGCCATTTCTATGCAACAATTATTCCATCCATATGAATTTTCAATTCATAACTAAAGCATATATATTCATAACATAATATAAAGTATGCCAATCAACCCAATACTTATCTATATGAATATATATCTCTTTTCTATATGGATTCCACAAGCGATTTTCAACTCATTGTCTTCTCTAACACACCCAAAATATACATAACATGGATCTTTCACAACAAATTCATTAGAGTCACATCTTCCTTGTTGCACTCACTCTTCCAAGATTAGGAATCCCTTTCTTCATTAAGAAATCCTTTTGTAAATTCATCTTGTCAAGAATTTCATGTGCAAGAAGAGTGCATACTTGAATAGTCTCACTACTAGGGCATCCCACTAGCAATCTATAAATAAAAATTTAAGGCAATCAAGCATATCATAGAGTTCTAGTGTCGTCACAATAACATCCTTCCCACAATTTTTAGCTTACAACAACAATAATACATCATTACTAGATAAATCCATCATCTCACTTATATTATACACATACAATTACCATGAGATGTCATCATAAAAAATTTCAATCAAAATTTTTAAATCTGTTTCATATGGAGATCAAATTTCACAACTATGTGATCCTCTTCATAATGTTTGGCCCTAGCATGTGGTAGCAACCAATCTTTCTTAAGGACCTGTAGTCATTTCCATATCCAAGAAAATTCTACCTGCAATATATAGTATTTGACATAACTTTAAATCAACCAAGCAAACCATGAATATTATGTATATAATCATTTCCTTGTAACATTCACAACAAACCATGAAATGATCTTAGAGTTATACTATATTGATAATTCAATCATTTCAGTTGTTAACATGATAAATGCAATAAAATATCACTCACTATATATGCATTACTAACACAATAATCATTCACACATCATTTTAGTTGTTAACATACTAAATGCAATGAAGTGTCACACTCTATATATACATTACCAACACAATAAGCATTCACACAATGCGATCAAACATGTGTCTCAACATTCACATTCACTCAATGCATCCTTGTATTGGTTCAAGAATACCATAATGTCAACTTATGTGATCTACCATGACAAGTTGAAGGGTTGAACTAATGCCTCGATAGATCACCCAACCACCTCCTTAACACTTGTTTCATAATCTTGACACGTTACTCTTTAGTCCAAACACAACACTAATAATATACCATTTCACTACTAAACATTCTCTCAAGTGTACTAGAAGGTTTTCCTTTATCCACTCAATGGTCCCTCAAGGAAACCTTCTCCCTATTATGGTACTCTTAGTGTGGAAAAGACAATTATAATCCAAGACTTGACATAGACAAGGAGATCAAATACTTATGAAACACTATAGTCTTTCTCAAGTCGAACAACACATGGTATCACACATGGTTATTTCACATGGAATTCATGTTCATAACATTAGTGTAAATACTAATTCACTCTAGTTATTCACTCTTAACCAACTCAATCATGACATACTAACTCTTGAATGCATCAAAAGAGTCTAACAATATTTACATACCCAAGGATTCCTGCCTTTGCCCGACTTGGGTATCAATCATATACATGCATTCGAATTCCATCATAAACATATCAGTGAAGATACCAAGTATGACTAAAGGAATTCTTAACCGATTCCCTTTCAACATTCATGCAACATTGGTAGGATAAATTTCATACATGTATGGTTTCCATTAATATCTCTAATGTCCCGTAATTAACTAGTGATTCATTGGAATTCACATGATCCCTTCATCAACCTTTTGACAAGACTTTCCTTTTGTTTTTTACTTCCTTATGAGGTTTACCATCATAAGCAACTACATCATCAACATCTTCAACCATGTCCTAGTTATTCAACAAGTCAACAACCACATTTAGTCATCATGCCATACTCATTGCATATAACAACAAACCACTTTTAGTCAATATGCAACATCATTTATGCTCACACATATATGTAGGCACTTTAGCACATATTTTTCCCTAATATGTCTATCAATGCATATGCATTCTAGTTAATTAATTTTCTTGCATTTTCAACATCCCTATGCCTTACAACTATCTACACAACAACTTTCTGAAACTAAAGAAATATATTAGAACAACAAAAGAGGAGTCAAGGAACTCCCCCTTCCAATTCCTCTACATAGCATGGAATTCCACAACATAGTTGGTCTACTCCACGACCTTTCTACCAATCACATATTAATTCATTAGCTATGATATTCTCACCCAAGTAGTAATATTTAATTAATACACATAAGCCATACTGTTTACTTAAAAAACATACAACTTTATTTTAGAAACAAAATAGAGTTTAGGGTGAGAAAAACTCTCTCATTTCCATATTTTCCTTACTAGCAACATGCATCGTTTACTACTGCAACTAGTTCTTGGCATATTTGTAGCATCCTTTGATGCTTTGGATTTCCTCTGCATTCTATCCATTTTTTTGATTTGTTGTTCCATTTTCTTTGAGTAGTTCCAACCAAGCCCAACTTGGATTTCCCCATTTTATCATAGATGCAATATTGAAAAAGTCCAGGTTTTCATGCTATCTAATTTCCTATATACTTATATCTCTTATGCTATTTTTATTATTTCCATAGCTATGCATCTCTATGTTTATCTCTTCCTACCCTTAATCCTTTATCCAAATCTAGAATTTTCTCTACATTCCTTGGAAAATTCCTAGCCAACATCCACTCTATCTCATACTCTTATACATGGGGTACATACCTTCTTCATATTGGTATATTTATACTACCATCCAAGCTTTCTAATAGCCTTTTCCTTATGCAAAAAATATTCCTTTCATGATCTGCAACTTTCAATGTCTGAATATCTCTCCCCTCAAAGGATAAAAGGGATTAGATAAAACAAAATGACATCCTCTTTAGGCTGGTATATCTCATACCTTTGCTAGCCATTATGTAGTTGTATATAGTAACAACTTCAACAATAAAGAGCACGATATCTCTTCTCTTCCATTTATTCCTTGCAAAATCAAATTGCACATTCTCTTTATGGTCAATGCATCATATGCATTTTGGCTAAGGCATCAGTATCCTTAAATCACATTTATAGGTCATCTCTTTCACTAATGACAATTATCTTGCTTATTCAAATAAGCTAACATCCTTCATTGAATGTTCCCTTACATAGGATATATAATCCTTTCCAAGCTTATTTATACCTCATTATACACCTAGTTCCATCATATAGCCCTTACTCAGTTCAAGGTGCTTTGGAATTATGCACTCGATAGTCATTTTGTCCAATCAAGCCTTGAGGATCTATTATAATAATTTTCTAAACAATCAAAAGAATATTTTGAAAACATAATTCTTATGTTACATTCTCCTATGCAATACCTTTCCAATGATTATACCCATACTCAATTTTGAGCTTGGAGCTAAAAGTTACATGTCCCTAAAGTCACAATTTTTCTTTTCTAAATAAATGTTTTTATTGATGTGGCATGACACATGTCACATGCTCACATGGAACTAACACCCACTTAAATTTTTCATCTAACCACCTAAACCTGCCATGTCATCTTTCATAACCTCGATGGAGAAGAATCTCGCTAGACCTTTATTGACATGGAAAAAATGCCCTCCTCAACAATAGAGTTTCTTCTCAGAGTAGGAGACCCATTCATATTTTGTCCCAACAATGGTTACTAAGATTCAGTTACAAAAATGAAAATGATAAATGCATAATGTAAGGATAATTCTAATCTATGTGCAAGATGCAGTCCTAATCTAGCTATCCTAACTAGGAGAAAATATCTAAACTAGTACATATAGAACCAAGAATACATTTGTAGCAACTTCATGATTAGAAATACATTAAGGAAATAATAGAAGAAATATACATCAACAACATTGAAGTTAAGAAAAATATGTAACCAAATTCTTCTTTATAGTTTTGAGCTCACAATAGAAAATCAAAAGTAAGAACATGAATTTCCAACACAAGAGTAGTAGTCCATAGTAGAAAACACAATTTTACTATAACCTTGTTGTTGCAATAAATAATCGAAACAATCCAAAATGAATTCATCACACCAAAAGGAACTCCTTAGAAAAGTTGGCCAAATATTGTTTCTTCTTATTTAAACTTCGTAAAAAGTTTACAAAATTGTTTGCACAAGCAAAATCCCTTTCTCTGTGTTCAAGATAACATTTATAACTTTACAAGAGAAATTGCCTCTTACATTGTTGAGTTATTTTCTTGGAAATTATACCTATTGAACTCCACCCCCTTCCCACTCTTTTTTTAAATATTATTTATAAGAATATTTCTTACATTCTAAATAACATTTTGTAACAATTTAAGAGTCATAGTTGACCTTCGGATTTATCATTAAAGTAAGTTGTCCATAATTCATGATGTGAAGATATACACAATACACACCTACAAATCAACTACTCATATGTTTTATCCTATACCATTAACTCTTTTAAGATGGGCCCTATTGCATTCTTGAGTGTGTTTACAAATGAATTAATTAAATTAATGTCCCTTGAAGGAACCGAGATGTGTTCATTCATCACTTCCTTTGTGATATTTGGGTTCATTCAAATGGGCATTCTCTTTTGCTTGATGATATATTCCAAGTATTCATACACTTAGTAGCTACTCAAGGTGCATTTAATTTCCCAAGTGATGGTAATACATATCTTTCAATCACTTTCTATGTTGCCTAGTGTAGATGGTTCCATTCATTGAATGGGGCAATGCCATCCTTTTCAAAGGATGATATTTTTTATTTACAATTGGATAGTAATGCATAATTGTATTAAGTTTCCTTTTTTATCATCCTAAATAGGTCTTCTAGGGCATCTGTTTCTTCATCTTTCCATTTTTTAAGCTCATCCAACCCCATTTGAACTCCAAGATTTTCTCTTTTCTTTTTTACTTTGTTAACGAAACTTAGGAACTAAGAGGAATGCACCTAGAGATATTGTAAATTACTATATAGAGCCTTCGTTCCATATTCAACTCATCTTGAATCTCAAAATCACATGCTTTGAATTTAGATAAGTTATTCAAGTTTGCTTTCTAGCGTGCCACCTAGCCCTTGAGAGTGTTTATCCTCTTCTTATAATCTTCTATTTTTTACATCAGTTTGATGATATTGGACTTAGTTTCTTATGTATAAGAACCACCAATAGAATATTTAGTCACTAATTCAACCTCTGTTTCGACAATCACCAGAGTTTCCATCATGACTACCAATTATGGGACTCCTGTCATCTTGAGCTTCTTTTGAGTTTGTATTACTACTTGTTTATTTATTTTATCAAAGATGAATGAGTCTAGGACCACAACTGACTTTGATTTTGATGGAGTAAAATGGCATAATCCCATCTCATAAAAAGGAAAGTGGCCCCTAGTGATGGGTTGCATTGTAGGCTTCATTGATGTTTCTTGTCAAATGATCCTTCCCCTATATGTTATTCACCATATGTTCCTTCCTCTCCCTATTTATTTTCTTCCTATTTTCTTGTCTCTGCTTCCTGAGTAAGACTTTTTGCTTGTGCTTGTCTCTCTTTTTTTTCTTCTTTTTCTTCTTTGAATCTCTTTTCCTCTACTCATGTTCTAGCTTCTTCATTTTCTATCATTTACTATTCCTCTCATGTTCTTTCTCTCTTTCTTCCTGCTCATCCTTTTCCTTTTCCTTTTGGTCTTTCTTCTGGTATTTTTCCCCTTTACCTTTGATACCCATACTTATTGTTACCTCGTCAACTAATGTATCTCTCTAGTAGAGTTCCTCCTCTTTCCATACTTCATGCTGGTAAATCCATCTATATTTTCATGATGACCAATGTCAAGATACTACATTTGGAGGGTCATGCCTTCTGAATCTTTTTTCTCTAAAATGGAAGGTAGATAGTGCTTCACACTCTATTTTTGTATCCTTGACATTCTATATAGCATATACACCTATATATGGTGGCAAGGTGGTCCATGGGGCCTTCTTATCCTAGGCCAAGGAAACTCCAACTTTGTTTGAGAACATTTGATATGCCACCTCATGAATGGCCAATTTTTCTAGACTAAACTTTAGTAGTAGGTGTGGGGACTTGGTGGCTCCAAATATTCTTATGTAAGTGTATTTCTCTATGAAATACTAGTGGGCCATTATTATTATAATTTGTATGGACTTCTCTATCATACATTGTGCAGGCGTGCAAAAAATCAACATATACATGGGAGCCATGAAGTGACCACATATCTTAGTGTAATTGACTTTGTATTTATTCTCCCATAGGATTTGATAGTACACATAAATTAGTTTCTCGTTTGGTTCCATTTACATCACATTCTTGCAAAAACATTAGTGTCCCATTCTGCATCCAATAAATATGATGACATATGGAATGTTGGAGGGATCCCTATAGTGTGGTATTTGACTTTGGAAATAAAATCCATCAATGTAGTAGACAAGTTTGAGGACCAATTGAAGATCATTCCAATCTTCATCACTTGATATATCAAAGGGACCCATTCCTCCTTGAATTGGGTTGCATCTTCTTCGCCATACAACTTGTTGATTAGTGCCATTGTGAGCTTGTAAGGTGCTCTAAGATTGGATGTTGGATACACACTCGATTGTTGCGACCTAAATATTTTTTTGGTAATCCTCTAGATCTTTAGGATTGTTAGAATATTCAAGAATACTGAGATGGGGGGGTGAATATTTGTAGAGTTATTTCAACAATTTTAACCTTCAAGCACTACAAAAACATTAACCATTAATCATGTCATCCATCATCACATAAACTCATACACACTGCACATATATTTTTACATGGAAACCAAACCAGGAGAAAACCATGGAAACTTTTCTTAAGTAGTTTCAAGATTTTACAAGCACCAACTTGAAGGAAGCACCCACTCCCTGATTTTTCCAACACCTACTCTAAATACCCATATTTTTGGGTAAAAAACATCAAAATGAGAACTCTAGCTCTAAATACCCATATTTTTGGGTCAAAAACACCAAAATCATTCCTTGAATAAAAAGTGGTGCTCCCAGAATCACCCCTTCTTTTTCAAGGTTAAAATTACAATTTTTGTCACAACGGCCTTAATCCCTATAAATTTTCCAACAAAAACCTTAAAATCAACCCTCGAATAAAATGGAGTGCTCCCAATATCACTTTTTTAAAGGTTAAAATTATAACTTGCTTGAAATCGTGGCCTTGACAACTGGTACCATTCCAAATAGAAAGCTTGAAATAGACCACTGAATAAAAAAATGGTGCTAGCAATAACACCCCCATTTTTTTAGGGTTAGCATTACAACTTGTTTGAAACTATGGTCTTGACAATTAATTATATTGTGAATTGAAACATTAAAATCAACCTTTGAATCGAAACATGTTGATACAAGTAACACCTTTTTTGTTTGTTTTAGGCTTAAAATCACAATTCTTTTGAAACCATGCAAACAATATCACAAAAATGAAAAAAACTAGAAAAATAGAATTTAAAAAATTAAGGAAAAGAACCTCAAAATAAGGGAAGAAACACACGTGCACATATAAAATTAAAAAACATAGTATGTTTTTATAAAAATGAAGAAAATGAAGAAAATAAATCTCAAATAATAATTAAAAAAAGAGAAGAAATTTGAAGCAAGAAAGAAAACAATTAAAAAAACCAAAGAAAAAATAGAAAACATTAATTATATATATGTGTGAGAAAAAAAATTAAAGTTTATAAAATTTAAAAGAAAAAAAATAATTTCTTTAAAAAAAAACAAAAACATTTTTTTAAAGGGAGATTTGGAGAGTGATTCCCATAATCAACCCTCCCCGCAAATCCCCCCTTTTCCCACACCCAGCACACCTTTGCCTCCCCACCAACCCCACTTCTTCCCCCTCAAGCTTCCCCTATCCTATCCTTCCCATGGTCCCTTATAGGCTAGAGATGGCTTGGATGGGGTCACAAAGAAAGGGGATAAGGGGAGTGAGAGGGGGAATGGTGAGGGAAGAGGGGTGGTGGGGGCAGCGTTGAGGTAGGGTGGATGTGGGAAAAGGGGGAATTGAGGAGAGGGGTGATTTTGGGAGCCAACCCCACCCCACCCCTCCTCTTGCCTTCCACAACTTATAGGGGGGCATGGGAGGGAGGGGATAGGGGGAGCCAGAGGGGGAAGAGTGAGGATAGAGGGTAGAAAAGGGTGACGTGGATGTGGGAAAATGATGTATTTGTGGGATAGGGCGATTTCTAGAATCCCCCTCCCCCCTCTCCACCCTCACAAGTCCTACTTTAAAACAAATTAAAAATGTTTTCAATTTTGTTTGTTCGATTTAATGATTTTTTGAAAAAAATGTATTGTTTTTATTTTACTTTATTTTAAATTATGTTTTTTTTTTTTTTTTTTTTTTTTTT
>CBVK0101993163.1:0-15438 GCA_900067695.1 Picea abies | reverse complement strand
ATATATATATATATATATATATATATATATATATATATATATATATATGTATATTCCTTTTATATATTTTTTCTTTGATCATTATGCTTTCATTTATTTATTTTCGATGGAATACACATCCTAGGAAACTCTCTAGGAACTTCCCCTCATTTCAAGGATGGTATGGGAGGTAAATTGACCAGTTGCATTTTTGCAACCTAACTTCGCAGTGACATCAATTGAGGCCCAATAATATTTACAAAGGAAACCAACCTCGAGACTTGATCTCATGACCTCCTACTTGTAATTCATAGCACTCAACCACTTGAGCTAACCCATCGGGCTAATTAGTTTTTAAAACTTGCTTCAATTATTTTTAAATAATTAATCAAATTTTCAATTCAGGACTTATTTTATTTATTTTTGTATATATATTTTTAAAATTAATATGTTTTTAAAATTAAAAATATTCATATAATTTTTCCCTTTTTTTAAAGTTTTGTCCTTGTATTTTTATTCTATTTTATTTTGTGATTTTATTTGCAATAGTGTTAGTTTTTTAAGCCATGGTTTCAAAAACATTGCAATTTTAAGCTTAAAAGAAAAAAATGTGCTACTTGTAACATCATGTTTCGATTTAGAGGTTAAGTTAGAGGTTTTAGTTCACAATGGTACCCGTTGTCAAGGCCATGATTTCAAACAAGTTGTAATGTTAACTTTGAAAAAAGAGGGGTGGTAATACTAGAACCACTTTTTGATTCAAGGGATAATTTTAAGGTTTCTATTTGGAATGGTACTGGTTGTCAAAGCCACAATTTCAAGCAAGTTGTAATTTAAAGCTTGAAAAAATGGGTGATCCGCAACACCACTTTTCAATTCGGAGGTTGATTTTAAGATTTTTATTTGGAACTTTACATATCATGGTTGCTAAAATTTGCAATTTTAATCTTGTAAAATAAAGGTGCTACTGGTAGTCCACTTTTTGAAATGGGGATAAAAAAAACTAAATGCAACCTCTAAAAATATGATAACTTTGGAGGGTTCTCATCAAGTTAGTAACTATGTTCTAACATAATTGGGTATTCATATGGATTTTGTAATTCAACGATCTTTTACATATTTGGACTCTATGATTCTTGATTATAACTAGCAATGTTTACATAAATTTCTCATATGCTGCTAACAATAGTCCAACATTAACATCTAAATTTTTTTCCCAATACAACTCCAATATTGAATCTAGAATCTCTAACAACTCCAATGTTGAAACAAGAAGCTCTTTTCTCCTCAACACAACCCACTATTATAGAATGAGCTCTAATACCACTTTGTCACATACCCAATACCATTTGTACCACTTTTGAGGCTATAGGGTACCCAAAACACACCACCAATTGTTATAGTGTCATCATACTATCATTTTGTAGCATCCCTAGATGCCTTTACTTGGCCACCAAATGATACCCACAAGGTTACTTAGCATCTTAACAATATATGAGTCTTAATTAAACCTCTAACAATAGTGAACTACATAATCCATATACAATTATAAGATAACATCATAAATAACAACACATATGAAGAATATAGTTATTTCCCATTCAAATCAATGCATACAAAATATAAAGCATTCCACAATAAAGACAACCAAGAATACTTATTTGCAAATAATCCATGTCCACCACACTAGTTGTCAAGGGACAATTCTCCACCTAGCCATAAGAATCAACTATGGATTCCAACCCCAAGCTAGACCATGATTCCACAAGGGAGAATGAACGTCCCACGAGGCTCTAAAATCACTTAACCCAACCCATTTCTCTCACAATAATCCAATGCTTACTATAGGGATCCCTAGGCCTTCTTCCAACCATCAAAACAACCTTGGCACTCACTTTTACTACTGAACACAACACAAAGAATACCCACTCCTTCTCTACTCAACGGTCCCTTAGAGTGCCCTTCCCTTCCAATGCTCTTTAGTGTATGCATAAAGAGTCCAATATACTATCTACCTTCTGGTAATAACCTGGTATAGAATACATTTTTCCTCTAATAGTCAATGGGTGGAAATAACAAGGTTACATGGCCAAAGGGTTTTGTCTCAGTGATTGTGGAAATTTTGGTCATGATATTTCTCTCCAACCATCCCATTATCTTCATCCTTTCACTAGCAAACTTCCCTAATTTATATGAGATATTACCAACCACTAAACACAAGGGAATCTCTTACCATTTCCAACCATAATAGCCATAAAAAATAGGGGAAAACATCCCTAAAACCTAGGAGCTTGTATCCTATCCATACCCATGAATGGGTGCCTAATATAATAATGGTAAAATCATTATAAGAAAGACATTGGAGGATCCTTTCTAGCATTAGGTTCTTCTCTCTTTCCAAGGATATGGAAAATATGGAATTTGTACTTAGATCACACCCACAAGACAAAGATTCACAGAACAACTTGTAACAATGCACGAGAAGTAAAGGGAATCTCTTCTAAAGGACAATAGCAAGGTTAGATCACCCAAAAACCCTCTTTCCTCTTCCCCTCTTGTGGTATCATGGTCCTCTTGATGCTACCATTTTGGTGGATATTATTTTGTTATGTTTTTTTCCTCTTTACATGATTTTACATATCCATAAACACATCATGGGAAATATGCCCATCATATTGTAAACCTACCCCACTTCTTGGACTCCTACATGTTCACTAGTTGGGCCTTGGAATTGATCTCCACATGAGGAATGTTTACAATGCATTTCACATATTTATATCACATATTTATAGAATGGAATCATTATATATTATCCCACATCATTGGGTCCCATCTCATTAACCAGATCATATAAATAATACATGATCAATATAATTCAAGGGTCAAAACTAGGGTATTGCATGTATTACTTAATGTATTTTAATAAAATAAAAATGAAATAAAAAATAGTATGCACAACATGAAAAAGAAAAATAAATCTACCACGATGATGATAATAATAAAGAATATTATAATAAATAAACCAACATTGATCAATCTTAACTTGAATGTTTTAAGCATCGAGATGTTTGTTCCTTGATTTCTTTTTTATTCCTCTCAGTGCTTAGTAAATCAAACTCAAGATGGATCTATGCTGGTGCATTGATTTGTTCTTGGAAGTATTGTAAGAAACATGTTAAAAAAAATACAACTAAGAATGCATTCGATGGATTTATTTTTCCTAAGTAAAAAAGTTATGTATTTTATAAGTCTAGCAAGAAATCAAAATATACATTATTTGAGTTTCATGGCCTCTAATTCCAAACAAAAAACATACCATGTCCTAACATTCGATGGGTTTTATGTAGTTGTCAGATTTGTGATGTAAGGACTCTACTAAACAAGACTTATTAGCAAGTGTAATAGTTCTTGGTGTTCAATGTGGCTATGCAGGACCGATAAAAAACATCTAGAGCACTTCATGGAGGGTTTGAGTCAACTTTGATCCTTGTGATGGTCAATATTGATTATTCTTTCATTCTTATAAATTTGTATTCCCATAAACGATCAGGATACATGGAGATGGATGAGAGAATAGAGTGTTGATCATGGTGAGTTAGTGGAAAGTATGTAATAGAGTTTAGGTATTGAGTGTGTAATATCCCTAGGCCGAACCCAATTGTAATGTAAATGAAAATGTACTTAAGCTGGTGAGTTGTTTGATATCATTTTGTATGCACATTTCATGGCATAGTGCGCACATGTATTGTGCAGTAAAATGAGGAAGTTTGCACATTCCTTGATATTGCGCGCAACAACTTGAGTGCGCGCGATATTGAGGCCAGGGATCCTTTGTGTATATGATGTGCTTCATAGGCTAGTGAGCCATTATTATAAGCTAGGATGCTTATGTTTTGATTAGGCTGGAGAGCCTAGATGTTAAAGGCCAATGCACCTATTTTTGTATATGTCTCATAATTAATATAAATACATTGTTGTGCGCAAATTGACCACGATAAAAGAGATGGGGGACTAAACTCCACTGGTTAGGGAAAGGGAGGGGCCTAAAAGTTAAGGAAAAGGGCTAAGCTAGGGAGCTTAAGCCAAAAATGAATATTATATTAATATTTCTTAAATCATAAAGTATGGATAATTATTTTATCCTAAGTTCTAAAGTTGGGGCCAAAGTAGCTCCCAACATGACAAGTGTCAAGTTGGGGACATGCATACATATTGTTGGGACTTAGTTCATTTTCCCATCTTTTTCCATCATTCTATCCATCATTCTTTCCATCATTCAGTCATCTAGTCAATTATCTATGAGAATGCACACACCCATTGAGCTATCTTTCGTATCTTCATGACTGTACTTGAACTTGTATCCATAACCATTTTGTGTTGGTGTATTTGGTTAGCTTGGGAGATGGGCTGAAGAAGTGGGTTGTCAGGCCTGTGGGATATTGAAGAGGCGGGTTGTTAGGCCCATGAGCAATTCTTTGGGTGAGAGAATTGTTGGGAATTAATTTCCTGAAGGTGCTAAACTGCAGCTATAGTGCTCTAAGACTTCCTGTCCAGCCTGTTGCTGAAGCCCGGAAAGGAAGTGGGGAAGCTGAAGGAATGTTGAGTAGAGAAGGGGCACACTTCCTAGGTGGGACATGCATGTGGGGAATGAGGGACTGTAGGTTGTTAGTTTGAGTTGGCACCTGAGACAGAGTCTTTCCTGTTGTCTATGATCCATTAGCCTGGTTATGAATCACTTTACCCGGGTGGAGTTTAGTCCCATCTCGGGGGTGACTCACTGCTGAGAGTGATGAACAGTGTGGTCTAAGGCTGGGAGGTTCGTGGAAGCTCTGGACGCAGTTGGTGACATTCTTACCAAGATAAGTGCCAATTGTGTGATAGATTTATATGCTGCATTGTTATTTACGTGCTTATTTTTATGGGTTATCATATGTGCGGTTATAACTGTGTTTATTTTTTTATGGGTATTTCCTGTATATGTTGCATGTATATGTTTACTATTATTTCAGTGTGAATTCATGTATTTACAAATGTATTTGTATGTTTACGTTTTATATATAATGCTTCCGCAAGAGTTCTGTGTGTGTATATTTTAATTGCATGCAGTTCGAAAAATTTATGTGGCATAGCTCAGTTGGATGCTGGGTATGTTATAGTATGTTCCATAGAGAGAACAATAAGAGTTCTTTTGCGTAGAGTGGGCCGACATGGATGGACGGGGACGTTACAGAGTGAACAAAGGGTTGTAAA
Source organism: Picea abies (assembly GCA_900067695.1). NCBI lineage: Eukaryota > Viridiplantae > Streptophyta > Pinopsida > Pinales > Pinaceae > Picea > Picea abies. The sequence goes on along the minus strand of CBVK0101993163.1, from coordinate 10,209 downwards.
ATCTTGTATGAGCCAGTGAGCTGAATTATCTTGTTGTGGGCCAACAAAGTTATATAGTTGTGATATTTTAATTCCATGGAAGAATTATACCTTAGTGTATTCCTAATATATATTATGGTTTTTAATTAACAAAATTAGGTTTTATGTAATTCTTGAAGTACTTGTGTTTTTGTGTGAGATTATGTAGTGAATAAATCATTAATTTACTATTACTAATAGCATGTTGACATTGAAATTTTACTTACCAAATAGTAGATATTGTGTTGATGCATTTGAAGCCATTTAAGATTATTAACACATGCTATACTAATATTATGTTGACATTAAATTTGTATCTACCAAATAGTAGATGTGTTGATGCATTTGAAGCCATTTAAGATTATTAACACATGTTATGCAAGTGTCATGTTGACATTGAAGTTATCATTTCAAATTTTTTTTTTTTTTTTTTTTTTTTTTTTTTTTTTTTTTTTTTGTAAATAAAGGGGGTGGTTCCTGTTATATTAAAATAGGCAAAAACCAAAATTGCAGGGGAAGCCAGCTGTCCCGCCTAAGCAGGAAACCGGGACAGTTGGGCACTCCAGTCCACGTGTTATCCAGTTTACAGAGTGAGAAAAATACATGCATGATGTTTCTGCAACGTCCCGCCCGAAGGAAACTGGGACGCGCAGGCAGAGTCTGAAAACTAGCACTATTACCTAAGGCTAAGAGACAACTATAGTATCCTAGCTTAACACTTAAACTGAAAGAGCTATGCCATAAACAAAGACTAGAATTGCAAATCATGGAACCTCTAAACCCTGGTGAGTGTCGTCGTCCATTGCTGCATGCCTCCATCGAGCAGGGAAGGCGTAAACTCTAGCGCAGGTCGGGCACTGTTTCTTCGGTGCGGCTCGCGAATGGGCTGCATAAAACATGTCTATCTGTTGCTCTAGGCATGCCATGCGGAATACCTGATCCCCCAGCAACTTCCGTATCTCGAAGAGGAGACTGAGAAGGTCCCAGTCCACTGATGTGTGTTGCTCGGGGCATTTGGCGTCTGCGCACTCCTCTGGGCCTGCCTTGTTGCCTCTCTTCTCTTTACAGACCTCTGCCGTCTGGGTGGGCTCTGGAGGCAGTTCCTCCACGACATAACAAGGTGGGTAGAGCCTTTCCTCTTCAGGGAGATCTGCTGTCGGTTGGGAAGGGCCAGCCTGGGTAAAGGCCCTGCTTTGTTGTCCCGTCGCGGACTCTTCGAACCGGGTGAGCACCTTCTGTGTGTCGGGGTCGGCCGCCGGAGTGTTTTCCCTCTCGAAATCCCGTGGAGGCCTCCGTTGCCTCTGTCTGCGCCGTCTGGTAGCCAGTGCAATAGCTCGCTCAAAAGTTTCCCTGCGTTTCCGGTGCGACTGCGCAGCATACCATGCTGCCCCTCGTCGCGACCTGCCTCTGATCCTCGGCATACTGCAAGCGCAAATGTGCCAAGGGCTATCAGAATGATGGTGTGTTGCGGTGCCCCAGGGCGTTCGGCTCCCACAGCTGATAGCGAGAATGAAGAACAATGAGACGGTGGCTGAGGCCATATTCCCCTCTGTCCATTCGACCATTAAACTCGACGGATTAATGCTGGTACTCGCCGCTTGCTTGAGGGGCCTCGGCCCTTGAATGCTCAAGCGTGCGTGCATGGTAACGTTAATGGGCAAGGTGACGGGGGCCAGTGGGTCTATTTACTCCCCGTCCCGACTCCCTTCCACGTGTTCGGTTTGATCTGTCTGTCACCCCATCTGGGGGGTAGAGGTCTCTGCTGGCCAGGGCTTGGCACGAGGAGAGAATTTCTGGAGCTGGTAGGCTCAGGCCATCCCAGCGAAGGCGTTCCTCACCATTGTCCACTGCTTCATTGGCTAATTTGTCAGCTACTTTATTCGCCTCGCGTTTGACATGTGAGGTGATGATGCTGAGATGCGGGTGTAGATGACTGTTAAAGTCCGCAAGCAAGCTTTGGAGTCTCCAACTTGGTGAGATTTTCCCTGGATCGCTGCCATGCAGAATTCTCGTGGCTAGTTTGATAATGATTTGCGAGTCGCCTTCCAGTATTATCCGTTGATAACCTTTGCTGAGGGTAGTTTGTAAGCCTCTTAAGAGCCCTGTTAACTCTGCAACATTATTGGACGTTTCTCCAAGGAAACCCGCTTCCAGTCCTAAGATTGCGCCGTCTATGTTCCTGAGCACTGCTCCATAGCCGGCCGGTCCGGGATTGCCTTTGGAGGCGCCGTCAAAGTTCACCTTGATGAAGTGTGCTGGAGGGGGAGACCAGCTAGAAGGACTGACAGGTGGCCTTGGGCGGACGCTCTGGGTTGATAGGTTGTTGGTTACTGGCTGCCAGTTCTGAAGAATTCCATGCTCCTCTGGTCTGCAATTTTGGTCTTCCTCCGACCAGGGCTTGCTTCTGGTTGTTTCTTGTATTAGGGATTTGATTTTCTCCCAGGTGGCTTCCTGTGAGGAGGATTGAGAATGAAATATTCTCTTGTTGCGCTCTTTCCAGATTTGCCAAAGAGTAAAGCCTGGCAGTATCGTCCAGATGTGATTGAGGATGGGGTTGTGAAAGGAAATGCCATTCCAGTTAGCGATCGTGTCGTTGATGCTGCTCCGGTTTCTGCTGGATTTGCGCATTAGTTGGGCCCCATAGTCCCAAATTCGTTGGCTGTAATGGCATCTATTAAAAAGGTGCTCTTTGGTTTCCTCGTGTTGCAGACATAGCACACAGCAGGATGGTCCAGAAAAGCCTTTTTTCTGTAGATTGTCCCACGTCAGGGTTCGGTTGTGCACTACGAGCCATAGGAACGTTGAGATTTTTGGCCAGAGAGCCGGGTTCCATACTTGGCTCCATATGTGATCTGCCCTCTGTTCCTGTTGTTCCTGTTGGTTTCTCTGCAGCGAGTAGGCTTCTTTGATGGTGAAGGTGCCTATCGGGGTGTATCCCCATCTCAAAATGTCAGAGCCCTCTCTGTGTAAGATTTTCCGATTGGTGGCCTGAGTTTGCCAGTGCTGGAGGTTGATGTGTTCAGGGATTCCGAGTTCCTGATGCGAGAGTTTCCATTGACGCCAGCGCTGTTGCTGAGTTCGGTCCATCCAGAGGTCCTTGACCATTAAAGGGGGGTTCTGATGGAGCACCCTCTTGAGATCGTTTAATTCTTCCATTGTGTCTAGTGCTTTCATCTGCTGCCATGAGTCTTGCCAAAAAAGCGCACTTCCCCCACTCCTTAGCTCCCAGAAGGCATGGTTCTGCACTAGGGCGCAGTTCTGCCAGGCAGTGTTCCAAGTGTTTGAACCCTGTATACACGTATTGTGGCGAATTAGCTGATCTTCTGGGGTGTGGGGTGCATACTTGCGATGCCACAATTGAGCCCAAGCAGCTGAAGGAGTTTTCAGCCACCGCCACCAAAGCTTAGCCCCCATCACCTGATTCAGTTTCCCAGGGTCGCGAAGCCCTAAGCCTCCTTGAATCTTGGGCATGCAAAGCTTGTCCCAGTTGACGAGGGCCCATTTTTTGTTGGGCTGCGGACCTTGCCAGAGAAAATTTCTCTGCAAAGAAAGGATTGCTTTGATTACTTTCTTGGGAGCCGCCAGGGCAGTGAAGAGGTAGGTTGGGAGAGCTTGCAAGACGGACTTGAGGAGAACAAGTCTGGAGGCTAGATTCAAAGGGCGAAAGGTCCAGTTGCGCAATCTGTTGGAAATGGAAAGGAGAAGGCTGTCCCAGGAGATTAAGGAGGCAGCAGCACCTGTGAGTGGCACACCAAGGTAATTGGACGGAAGGGAGCTCCTGGGAATCCCCAGAAGTCTAGAGAGGTGTCGCTGTATGGGGATGGGAGTGTTGAAGAAATACAAATTGGATTTGTCTAAATTAAGCATCATGCCCGAGGCTTTAGAGAAGTCGGAGAGTATAGAGTTTAACTTGGTGGCTTCCTGGACAGTGGGTGAGTTCAAGAGGAGGGTGTCATCCACAAATTGACTGTGTGAGGGCGCACGTTGGACGTTGTGGAGGGGGAGGCCTTTGAGGGTTCCCTCGTGGATAGCGGCTTTGATATAACGGCCCAGCCCTTCCGCTAGAAGAACGAAAAGAAAAGGGGAAAGGGGGTCCCCTTGACAGATTCCTCTAGATGGCGAGAAGGGCGCTGAAGGCACTCCATTGACAAGGATGGAGAAGAAGGTTGAAGAAATGAGGTTTAAGATCCAGCTCACCCATACATGGTCAAAACCAAAAGAGGTTAGGATAGCCTGAATATACTGCCAGCTTACTCTATCGAAAGCCTTTGAAAGGTCGAGTTTGATGAGCATACCTGGTAATCTGGAGGTCTTGAGGGAGTGGATGATCTCATGGGCCAAGATGATGCTGTCCATGATTTGGCGTCCTTCCACATATCCTGACTGCTCCTTGGAGATGATGAACAGCAGGATGGGCTTGAGTCTGGTCGCAATGACCTTTGTTATGATTTTATAGATGACGTTGCATAGTGCAATAGGCCTGAAATGCTTGGGGTTGGTAACCCTCTCTTCTTTCGGTATAAGCGTGAGGAAGGTGGCGTTGAGCGCAGGCAGGACAAGACATGAAGTTCGAGATTCCTCCACTACGGCCCAGACATCCTTCCTGATCAAATCCCAGCAATGATGGAAGAAGTCCGTTGTGAATCCGTCTGGCCCTGGGGCCTTTCCTGTAGGCATCTCTTTGATAGCTTGGTCGACTTCTTTCTGTGTAATGGGCCTGGTTAGAGCCGAGTTCTGTTCCGGAGTGACCAGAGCGAGTATGTGTTCAGTGACCCTTCTAATCGCCTCTGTTCGGTCTATGTTGGGTTCTTTGAGAAGGTCCCGGTAGTATCGTGATAGTTCTTCCTCAATTTTCTGATGCTCTCGGATGGGGTTGCCTTGATCATCCTCTAGGTGTGTAATTCGATTGATGTGACTTCTGTGCATTATGGTTCTGTGGAAGAACTTGGTATTTCTTTCTCCTTCCCTAAGCCACTGCACTCGGGACTTTTGCTTCCAAAGGATTTCCTCCTGCATTCTTCTCTCCTCTAGCTGTACCCGTAGCTGCTCCTCTTCCTGCATAAGCTCTGTTGTTCTAGATCCTGAAATAAAGATTGCTTGGATCTCCTCCAACCTGCTTTCTATGTGTCGTATGCTTTGATGGATGTTGCCAAAGCTATTTTTATTCCAGCTCTTGAGGTGCTGTTTGAAATTCTTTAATCGTTGCTGGAATTTGTACATGCAGGAGCCCTGATTGACTTCCGCTTGCTCCCACCAGTATTTAGTGAGTCTGGTGAAGTCCGGGTGTGATAACCAGAATTTTTCAAAGCGGAAGGGCTTGAATTTGGGGGGCTCGCCTAAGGAAAATTGCAGGGCTAGGGGCCAATGATCTGAACCTGCTTTTGGTAGAATCAGGCTGTCCAATTCTGATCCTGTTTCCATGAGTTCCTCTATCACCAGAAAGCGATCTAGTCTACAGGCTATATGCTGATGGCCTGATCTGCAGTTAGACCAAGTGTAGATACCATTGCTGGTTTCAATGTCAATTAATTTTAGATGGTCTATAAGAGCTTTAAACTTACCACTGTCTTGTTCCAGTCTTTTGGTGCCGCCCGTTTTTTCCTCCAAAGTCAAGATCATGTTGAAGTCGCCTCCTATGATCCAGTTAGGGGTGTTTGTCAGTGACTTGATCAGCTCGAGCCGCTCCAAAAATTTGTCTTTGTCTTGATTGCCTTGAGGGCCATAGACATTCGTGATTGCACCTTCTTGATTCGTGCCTAAGGCTGTGAAATGGGCCGTTATTGTGCCTATGGTGGTGAAAGGGTTGCTGAGTGTAACTCTGTTTGGATTCCATAGGATGGCGAGGCCTCCTGAGGCCCCTATGGAGTCTGTTGTTATGAAGATGCAGTCCCACCATATGCGCTGAAAGATTGAGTCCGCCTCTGTTCCCTTGCATTTGGTTTCCTGGAGCAGTAATATGTCTGGTTTCTCTGCCATGATGCAGTCTCGGAGGATCCGTTGCTTGGATCTACCATTTATTCCTCTTATGTTCCAGGTTACAATATTCATTATTAAACAGGGGGTGATGAGTGGAGGTATCCCTCCGAGAGCTTTTGTATCTGTCCCGAGTTGATCATGATATTTCCTGCTTCCTTGATCAGCTGATGCGCTGTCTTTCGTCCTCTTCTTTTGTTTTCACGGAGGACTTTTTTGGGCCCAAGATTTGGATCTAAGGCTATGCCTAGACGAGCTGTGGAACCTGCGGAGGAGTTGATGAAGACCTTATGTACCTTACGCAGTTGATCTTCCGGGAGGGCTGCCAGGTTCTTCTGTTTGAGGGCCTCCTCTAACTGTTCCAGATCTATACCCGCTAGTTCACGCTCATCCAGCTGCATCGGTGTTTCCCCATCACCCAGACCTTTCTCCTCAAAATGGGTTTCATCATTGTGCTGGGGAGGGATGATTTGCTTACCTTGCTCTTGCGTTTGTTGGGGGATCTTATGCGGGTCCTGCACTTCCTCCTCGTCTGGTAGCTTCTCTAGGATTTCGTAGGAGTTCCGGGTAGGTATGCCTTGCTTTGGATCCGGAGGCGGTTTCTTAGGAGGATTTTTCCGTTTCGAAGTGACTGTGGCGAAGCCGTCTTTCTGGACTGGTTCAGGTGCTTTTGTGACTTGTTTGATGAGAGGGCATTCCCTGTAGAGGTGTCCATGCTCGTGAAAACGACGACATCTAAACGGTATGTGCTCATAGTCCAGAGTTTGTTGCCAATCTTCATCTTGGTATTCCAGGGTTACCGTACCTGGGAGTGCTTTAGATATGTTCATGTACACACAGATCCTGGCATAAGAGGTGTATTTCCGCTGCCTTGTAGCTTCTGACGCCTTTACATACTGCCCTAAGGTATTGCCTATACCCATTAAGATTTCTTCCAGCCAGAATTCTTGTGGCAAGGAGTATAAACGTATCCAGACTGGTGCCATGGTGAAATCCTCCTTATCCGGGCTGAATCTCTCGGTCCAGAAGCGGAGAAATAACCCTGCTGAGTTGAAGAAATACAGACCATTCTCGAAGACTCTGTCTCTGTCTTCCAGGTTATAGAAGATGACTGTGAAGAAACCCTTGGAGCTAAGTTGGAGCTCATAATCCCCTTTAGGGTTCCACCAGTGTTTTATCCATTTGATGAGATCTTTTTCTGCCGGCCAGAGCCCTAAAAACTTGCCAATCAGAGCGTGCTCCCTCATAAATTGCATGTGCTCGCCGACCCTGGTGGAGCTAATGAGATATCGTGGAGGCTTGTCCATTTGTGGAATGCACTTACCAGGTTCCCAGGTTTTGGGTTTCTTTGGCTGAGAAGTCCCGGCGTCTGTCTCCATGTCTGCCTTGAGTCCTTGCTCCTGAGCGAGAATCTGTTCTCGGATTTGCGGTGGCGGCTCAAAGGTAGGGCGCAATACTCTGGTACCGGGCCCTTCATTGGCCGCGACGTTGCGATATGAGGGGGGTTGTCCCCCCCCCCCCCTGCTCCCATACTCCTGCAGCAATGAGGGCCGAAGGGTGGAGACGACTTCTGGTAGGTGTTCTTGCTGGTGTTGTTTGGGCGATGCTCGGCCGCCGGGATCGTGTAGATCTAGGGTTTCTGCAGAGCTCCTCCGCTCATTACCTCCGGCAAAAAAAAAATTGGTTATTCTATATTATCATTTCAAATTATTAACACACGCTAGTATAACCAATTTTAATATGCAAAAGAAGTGGGCCATGTTGTATTTGACATTTTAAAAAGTTCCTTAGTAGTACCAAAGCTAAAGGCTAATAACATGAAATTGATTGACAATGCTTTACCTTAAAAAGGTTTGATTATTCTGAGCTTATCATTAGAGAAAATCAAAGCAACTATAATTGGATTAGAAAGGGATTTTGAGCAAGGGAAACAAAAACACCAATTGAATGAATTCATTTCGGAAAGTTGGGTAATAAAGTAAGTAACCCATTATAAATAAAATAATTTTGGAGCTTTTAATAAAATGTGTAGTATCTAAATTGGCCATTCGTGTGACATTGCACAAAATCATGATGTATAATGAATGAGTATGCAACTTACCAGAGGCAAGGTGATTAATCATGGTCTTCCATTAGGAGAAAAATAAAAATGCAAAACCCTTAGCAACAACAAAATGAATTAAAAGTGCAATCACGTAGGTTTTTGGGTGATGAATTAGAGTGGAAAAGGTAAATGAGGTTAGAATAATGGTAAAATGAACCAAAACTTTATTCAAACTTGTGAATGTCATTAAGTGGAACATAAAATTGATTCAAGGATTGGACTACCACAAAATATCGAGGATCCTCCATGACAAGAAGTTACAATGATAGAAATTTTCCCAAGGATGCGAAGGGAGTACATAGAAGGAGAAAAACATATTGAAGATGCTCCATGACAAGAAGTTACAATGATAGAAATTTTCTCAATGCAAAGGTAGCACATAGATAATTCTAACATAATATGAAGAAAGGGAAAAAAATATGTGTTCCATATCATGTCTTGACCTCTATTTATATATAATTTCTTATGATCAAGGTAGCACATAGAGAATTCTAACATAATAAGGCATAACTTTTATTATCAAAAACCAAATTATTCACTTATTTTGTTCTTTTTGTGTTTTTTTAAAAATGAAGAAAGGGAAAATGAACATTTTTTCCATGTCTTGATCTTTATTTATATATGCTTTCTCGTGATTTTTTTTTTATATAAATAGGAAGCAATATATCAATCTTGATAATAAAAAACTCTTAAAAAATGAAATATTAAATTAAACATAAAGAGAGGGATTAAGGTTGATTATATCAACTAAACTTTCAATTGATAAAAATGAACATATCAATCCATGATTTTCCTAAATAAGGATGATATATTGAGAAGCAAGGAGACTCTTAAAAAATGAAATATTAAATTAAACATAAAGAGAGGGATCAAGGTTGACTATATCAACTAACCTTTCAATTGATAAAAAATGAACATATCAATCCATCATTTTCCTAAATAATGATGATATATTGAGGCAAGCAAGGAGGGGTCTAGAGATGGATTAACAAAGTTGTATTATCATCATCCCTATTACTCGTTGTAAACATTATGATACTCTTCGCAATATTAATTCTTCATCATGGTGATTTCCATAGGACATGGGAAGTGACATCAATCTAAGGGGTTGGAGCATCGATGACATAATTAGATTACAATGTGAATACAATATAATTATCTCTATTGTTCTACTATGGGCTTTTCTCCCAATCTTTGGGTTGTTTTCCATGTAAATATGTGTTCTTTGTGTGTTTGTATATTTATTGATGTTTGTTAAGAACCAAATATCAATATAGCATAGAAAAACCTCAGAAAAAGTACTCAACGCCTTGAAAAAGAGATAATTTCAGATAATAAGCCTCTTCGAGGGGGAAACCTCCTTTTACCCCAGTTAAATGTTCAAGTACAAGATGATTCCAAATGAAAATGTCTCCTTGGTATATATAGGAGACTAGGAGGTATAATTACAACTAATGGAATGAAGCCGACATAAATAAAATAACATTACTAATCTAATATACCCCAATTAAGGGGTAATCAACCAATATTAGGGATTAAAATGCCCCTCCCATTGAGACAAGTGTTGTCCGCAACACTTGAGTAACTCTGGATGCTTCTGTATAAAAGACTCATCTTCCCAAGTTGAATCTTCAGCCGGTAGTTTCCTGCATTTAATTAGATACTTTGAAATGGATCTATTTCTCAGCTGGCGAATTCTTGTGTCATTGATGGCTTCAGGCTCCAATATGATTTTTCCTTCCTCGTCAAGTTCTGGCAATATAGTTTGAACTGGGATCTTGTTGCATATAACCTTCTTTAAGAATGAAACATGGAAAACTGGGTGTACTCGTGAAGATGCAAATAACTCCAATTTGTATGCCATAGTACCAATCTTTTACAACACCTTATAAGGGCCATAGTACTTTGGTGATAATTTAATATCCTTCTTGGCTTACTTGAGGGACATCTATTTATATGGTTGTAGTCTTAAAAACACCCAATCCCCTACTTCAAAGCTTCTTTCACTATGATGTTGATCTGCTTGTTGTTTCATGCGATTATGTGCCATGGTCAGATTGTCCTTTAAGATTTGGAGAACTTGTTGTTGATTCTCGATGTGATCTTCCACTGCT
>CBVK0101993157.1:0-17604 GCA_900067695.1 Picea abies | reverse complement strand
CCCCTCCATCGTTAAAGTTCATATGGCAGGGGGGTCTGAAATGATTATATGCTCGTTGATTTTTATTGTTGTTGGGATGTGTGAGTACGTAAAGTTAAAAAGTTATTTGCTTTATTATATAGTTTTTATTTTTTATTTAATTTTTGTTATTACATGTTTTATTTATTATTTGTAATGTTTTGTTTTTGTTTTAATTATAATTTTTTAATCTTTTAATTATTTAGTTTTGTTTTTATTTGTATTTTATTTTTGTTTTACGTTTATTTTTATTTTTATTTTTTTGTTTTTTTATTTTTATTTGTTTTAATAATGTTTTGTTTTTAATAATAATTATTTTCAATGTTTTGACTTTTATAATATTTTAATAATTTTTAATTATTTATTCAAAATTAATTGTTTATTTATTAAAAATTATTATTATTATTATTAATTTATTATTAACATTATTATTATTACACTAACCTAATTATTAATCTAAATATACTAATTATTAAAATTATTAATTTAAACCAATTAATTATTTATTATTAATTACCCTATTAAACTAATCTAATTACTAACCTATTAACCTATTAATTAATTCTTACATTATTAATTTAAATAATTATTATACTAATTAATGTTTTATTATCGTAAGGTTATCTAACTTTGTTTATGCAAGGATGAGTTGTGGGTGAGATGTGTCCAATGAGATAAATGGGCAGGGGTGTGAGTGGCACAGAGGTGAATGAAGGATTGGGCAAAATGGATGGAGGGGCAAAGTCTTCCGAGGAAAACCAGGCAAGCCAGGACCCTTTTTGGAAATAATTTACAACATGGAATACTATTTTCAATCCCAAAATCACTGAAAAATGGATATCAATCAACATAATGATTATCCTATAAAATTATAGGACCCTAACACTACCCAATGGTGAATTTTGGTCACATCACCCACATTCTTCATAATCATTATGGAAACTAGTAAGAATGGTATGTGACGCTACTTGTGGGTATGATCGTTACCTTATCCGTGAACATGATCCTTAGGAATGATTTATGAATTCTTCCTTACCTCGCTATCATTTTAGAGAATTGAATATTCTCCTCTCGTTTTCATTATATACTCTCTTTTGGATGGCTTCACCATCCAAATGAGCGTTAATTAACCATTTTTCTGTTATACACCACTTTATTCTCTCCTACTATCTCGTTACTCTGCCTCCATCTCCTTGCTCTCATAATTTTACGTCCATTACCAAACCCTCGCCTAAATTCCGTTACCCATACATGTTTTAAAACCCGTCTTTAAGCCGACATGGGGGTTGACAGGCACGAACCAGTGTTTCATATGTATAGAGAAACAAAGGAGTATCAAGCTTGCAAATAAATATTTGAAAAGGTTAGTTGGGTTCCCTTCTTAGAAACAATTATAGGACATCATGAGGGGGTATCTCCCTCCTTCGTCTAGAGTTATGATGGAGAGAGCATCCAGTTGGGGGACCTAAAACCAACAATTACTGAATCTACCATAGCAGAGGCGACTGGGTTACATTCTACTAGGGAGAAGTATTTAAAAGGAATCATCTTGGAAAGGAGCATCTATAAAAAATCCTTGAAACCCAAGCACCTGGACCCATATTGGATGAAAGGTATCTATAGAGGCTGGATCAAAGAGGAATATTGTACAATGATTATCTTCTTACATAAATTTTTAACTTACGAAGGGATGTATGCAGTAACCTTTATTTATCATTTAAGGCTTCTATAACATTTTGAAGGAGGCCCACACATAGACTTTCTTCATTTCCTCTGGATGAGTCTGAACAAGATGGTGATGGGGGGTTAAGTCTACATCCAAGAAACCTGAAACCAATCTTTACGACCATTGGATGATGAAACTCTTGGTTGTCCATGATTTGAGAAAATGAGATAGTAGTTGGAAGAAATTCCTCATAGAAAACGTTTCTCAAGAGATCTCCAAGTCTATAGAAGGGAGTGTAAGAAGGGAACATAATAAAGGGTCATACATGAAGAAGGGAGATAATAGAAACAAAGGAAATAAATCTAGTAATAAAATCGATCCTGTTGGCCCTAGCTCACCACAATCTGTAAGTAAATTGGACAAAGGGAAGACAATATTTTTAGAAGAACAACCTACACCTATGGTGGAACAATCATCGAACATCAAGAAAATTAGACTGGACTTGTCCACAAAAAGTAAAACACAAATCAGTGCGAGAAAGAGGAAGAAACATAGGTCTGGGAGTGATGTTGGGAAGGTTGCAGACATTGTCCCCAAGGTAATTGTTGAAGTACCTCACGAGCATGATGGGGAAATTACAGAAAGTATTCCAAAAGGAGTTCTTGAAATACCTTAGGAAGAGGTTGGGGAAATTGCAGAGAATACTCCAGAAGTAATTGTTAAAGTGCCTAAAGAAAAAGGTGGAGAAGAAAAAAAGACTCTTGAATTAAGAGTCAAAAGCAATAGGAAATTCAGAGTCAATAAAGGGAGTACTATAACACACTCCTCTAACAGGAATACCAGGAGTACACCATAGGAACAAGTTACATCCCCTACATCTAAGCCCCCTGGTAGAAACACAAGGAGTGAAAAATCATAACAAATTCCAGTCTCCCCACCTAATCCCTCTAGAGGAAAAATAAGGAAGGCACAAGACAAGAAAATTCCAGTATCCAATTCTAAGCCTAAAATGAAGAATAGGAGATTGTTTAAAGAGGAAAATATTGTTCTTGTTAGCACACCCGAGGAAGTCCTAGGTCCAGGATGAAGAACCACTCGAAGTATGGTTAAGCATGGACCAGTTCTTCATGTCCATTCTTTTGCAGAAGATCCAGTGGACATTCCAACTTCACCATAGCAAGAAGAGATGTATGTGGCAACTATTAGTGAAGTAGAGGAATTAGTAACAGAAACACTAAAGGACTTAAGGAGAGAAGTTGAAGCCATGGAAGAGATAAATGAGTAAGTAGAACATGAACCAATCAAATCTCTAACCAAACATGAGTTGGAATTAAAATTTAAAATTCTTACAAAACATAATGAAGAATTGAAGCAAGAAATAGAGGAGTATAAGGTGTTGGATAGGAATATCAAGAAATAAAATGCACAACTGAAGGAGAATAACTACAGACTACAGGGAGAGGATGATGAGGTATCTGCCAATATGAACAAATTTTTGCATCTAGTCCAATATACAAACGTCATTAAGAGGTAGATCAAGGATGAGGGTTCAGGGATGGTTATACTAAAACCAAGTAGTGAATGTTGAAGAAAGGTAGAGGATGAACACCATTTTTGAAATTTTGAAGATTGATTCAGTAGTTTTGCATGAGGGCATGCAATGACTTAGGCATGGGGGAAATGTTGAGCCTCCTTTTTTTCACCTCCAATGGTGTTATCTTTCCCATATCCTAACCAATTTTGCCTAATACAGTTGCACTTTCTTCCTATTTTCCTCATCAGACATGTCCTTTTAACAATTATTGCATACCTATGAGGTAACTGATGTTTAATCATAATTTATGGTGATTTATTAATAATCAGGATTGAATATTTGATGTTCAAGAAATTTCTAATTACTTTGGATGGTTCAAGCATACTTCATGAAAACAAATTCCTGTTGCTGAGATCGTCCGATACTTGTTGTTGAGATTGTTCGGTACCTGTTGCTTAGATTTTCCGGTACCCGTTGCTTAGATTTTCCGGTACCTGTTGCTGAGATCATATGGTACCAATTGTTACACTCATCCAATGCCAACTTGTATGCTTGTGTGCATCCGGTACCAATTGTTACACTCATCTGGTATCGACTTGTATCACTGTGTGCATCTGGTACCAGGTTATGCAGCTCCACACATCTGGTACCTGTTCTGAATTCCCAATATTGGTTGTTGGAACAAGATTGTTATTGATGATTCTAAGGCATTTGTTGGCTTGAATATTCTCTGTTCATTGAAGGTCACTATACATTTCATCACTCATGTACTTTGTGTCATGAGGATGAAATCATTTCCTTAAAAATTGATGTATCATCCAATTGTAATAATTATACAAATATTTGATGTTATCTCCAGACTTGGATTGTAATGACTGATTTTCTTTAAAGAGAGAGCCTTGTATATGATAGGATATACAAATATAGAAAAAATCACACTTATGCTGTAAGTTTGGTTCTGGAACAATTGGGGATTGTACCTCAATTTTTCTGACGTAATGATTTGATATTTGTTTATGGATTATATGTGTGTGTTTACATATTCTATACTATAAGTTTCTCTTAAGATATGCCTTGTTGTTATGACAAGGGCCCACCGACCCAAACAAGGTAACTCTCTTTGTAATTAATTGTGAATATGATTCTGATTTTTTTTGTGTGTGTGAGCAGAGTAATTTCATGTTTGATTACAACATTTAATTCCTTCCCTGTTATGTTTCAGTGATGCATTTGGTAGCAAGTCACATGGATGTGTGATAATTTCGAGTAAGAGAGATTTTTGTGTGTAATGTGAGATCTCTGAGTGTCATGATTTTTGAGTAATGATTTGACGTGTTTGTGTGAGTATGCGAGAAAAAATAATCAATCTAAGTTCTTTAGTGTTTTTTCTAGACAAATGTTGTAGTTTTTGTTTTCGTTCTACAAATCTAAGGACAATTTGGATCTCCATATTTCACCATACATGAGCCTGTAATGGAACATTCCACCATACTTAGCTTTATTTTCCAAAATTTATTAGATTACACATTGCATGCATACATACAATTAAGACCTCCATATCTCAACATACATGCACTTATAATGGAGTGTTTTACCCTGTCTAATAATTCTTTTAAGCTTGATTAAGTTTCCAGAGTGTTAATTGTTGTTAGTGTAGTTTTCCCAGGAGATAGAATCATAGTTCATATTTGTCTTTCATGAGCCAACAATGAACAGATCCATCACCTGAGCAAGAATTGTAGATTATATGTTTGTTGATCAGTTTTTCTTTCTGAATTTGAATTGTGTGGGGAGTGTTATTTGAAAGGTGTGAAAATAGAGTATTTGGTTTCAGAAGTGTTTTCTTACATAGAATATACTCAACAAACACAGACAATTATCTGTTATCAGTACATACAATACATCAACTCTATTGATTACGAAACCAGATTGACATATTAAATGTTTGCAATATATTGAACATATCATTGCACCAATATATTGGTGTATTTGGAGAAGTATCAAGAGTGGTCCCCTTATGGCATAGATCCAAGCATGGCTCTCACGTGATGAGACTTTGAAGAAGTCTACAAGAAACCCATAGGTGTGTTCATGAAGCCTGAAGTTGTTTGAGGAAAAATGACATGAAGGACAATGTAAATGTACATAACACACTCATAGATGGATAGTCCTCGTCATGTCATTTCTAACGGTAGGTGGAACATCACGTAGTTCCTCACGGTTGAAAAGTTATGGGGTCATGAAGTTGGAAGCCCTAAAGATAGGTTACAAAGCCCCTAGTTAGTTGCAATATAGGTTAAGAAACCCATTATTGGTTGCAAGTCATTAATAAAAGGGTAAAGTGGTTGTATCAATAAAGTTCAAGAATATCTAAAGTTAAGGAAAAAATTTACTTATAAAAAGTATATATACACCTCAAGAAGTCACTCATAAGTACATTCACACACACATTCTATTGAATATATTCTAAATGCGTAAGTTATTCTTATTCGAGGTAACTAAGGAGATCTGAGGAAAATTTCAGAGGGAAGATGAAGTAAAGAAGGGAGAAAATCCAAGGGAGGATGAAGTCTTGTGATGATGCATTCTAAGGTATGTTATTTAATGGTCATCTTACCATTTTCACTATAACATTTTTTATACAATCATTCTGATAGCTAAAATTGGAGGAGGTTGAGAAGACATGGCAGGGTTTATGTGGTAACAATTTCATATTCTGGGTCATATTATTGTTGGGGATACACTTAGTTACACAATATTTTATCGCATCTAATAATTCTCACTTATCCTCTATCATCCAGAGTATACAAGCTATGATTGTTGAAGAAGAACCTTACTTTGAGAGAAGGCACACATGAAAAAGGGTTACACATATTGTTAGGGAATTTAAAGCCTTAATTTAAGAGACTGTTTAATATTGCATCACTGTAGGGTGTGACAACCTCAAGTGTCACGTGTTGCACCACTGGATGGTGAGACAATGTCTCATGTTGATCCACTGCAAGGTGCGACACTGCTTAAAAAGGGAGAAAACGATGGATTTCAAGAATATTCTAGAAGAGAAGCTTCAAATGAGGTGTTCCCTGATCGGTTTGGATCTCACCCATACTCCTAATCTAGGGGGATCCTAACCTATCATCCTAATCTCCTCACCCTTGTCCTCTTCAATATATAAAAGGAGGCTTCCCTCATGAGGAAAGGCTAATAGAAAATAGTGAAGAGTTTGTGAGATAATGAGTGATAGCCTTACTTCTGGTTTGTTATTAGAGGATTGTTAGTAATTATTTGGCTTGGATGAATTCAATCTTAGCTAAAGCAGTTAGTTGATGGTGATGGATTCCATGGATGCATTGTGGGTATTGGAGCAATGAAACTATTGAAAGTATCTTCTCAACACCAAGGAACCGTTTGTAACTCTTTCCACTGTTATTAATACAATTACATATTCTCTTTCCTATAAAGATTGCAATTGTCTTTATTACATTTCTCCTTGGTCATTTGTATGGATTTTTCGAGATACTATTGTTTCTTTCACTGGTTAGCTTGTGTCCATATACAATTTTTCATCTCTAAGCTTTTGGATCAAATTGGGAGTGCTACAACTTGCGAGGATGACCTTCAGTCAAAAGGTAAGAGTCTAATACTCAATTGTTAATATTTTGAATGCATAAATATATGGAAAGAAACATGCTCTTTGTTCTTTTGTTCTATATTTGGGTTCCCAAACTAGGGAGATTGGTTTGTGTCAGCATAAGAAAATTTATCTGTAAACAAAATTGGTGAATTCCCTGGGGAGATTTCCTTCATATTTGTTTTATTAGCCTTGCTACTTTTCATTGCTTTAGATATCTGAGTCTTCACCTGAAACTGTGTATTTAGTCAACTCTGGAATTCATTGGAAATCTTATTTAGTTTTTTTATTTTTCCAAGATTCTCTTGATTGTCACACCTTGCCTTTGAAACCAGTGTGACACTGTCATACTATGCATATATGAAGCCTGTGACACTTTTTGGAAAATCATATTTTAATTGAATTTTTATTACCCAGATCTCAGATCTGATCTTTGCTATGAATTTTAGGTTTTATTTACAATCTTCTTAGTAGTTTTACAGTCTGATTTTAATCATTGTTTCAATTTATTCATAACTGCTTGGCTTTGTCTTTGGTAAAAAAAAAAATCCTACATATGAAAGAGGTATAATCTCTCAGCCTGGTCTTTGAGTGTCTCTTAATTTATTTTGTCAAATTGTTTTATTGAATGGTTTTCTCTATCTTTTGTGTTGAGGATTTATGTTTAAAGAAAAAAATTAAGATCTTCTATCTTTTTCTTTGCATTTGGAATATATTTGTAGTTTTGGAACTTTCACTGTGGCAGTTATTGTATCTTTATATTGAGTCTTGATTCGTCGATGCATTCTTTCTCGTGAAGAATCTTTTGTTTCTTTCATTACAAAATTTCATATTCATTGAAAACAGAAAGAACTTAAGTGGAATTATTTTCATTTTCATTTTAAGACCAAGAGGAAAAATTTTATGCATTTAGATTTTTAGGTTGAATTAGAATCATTAAGTCCATTGATGGTTTTGTGAAAATATTGGGATCCTTCTTGAAAATAATTGTATTTTGATTTTTGAATTTTGAATGAAAATACCTTCTCTCTTTCATGTAATTAGGATTCATCAAATGGAAATTGCATCTCATATCTTATTGCATGATATTTTGAGTCAAGGTAAAACATCACCAATTTCACTTTCACATCCTTTTGAGTAAAACAACAACCATTAAAACTAAGAGATAATAAAAATGATTCGATATTTTTTATCTGGTAGCACACCAAGATTAGCTTAGGTATAGAGCTTTGGAATAGGTGGTCAGGATAACTCTCCAAAGATGTCAAAACAACATAGAATCTTGTGTTAGGGAGACAAATCCAAGTGCCACATCTATGTCCTGGGAATCCCTTCTCACACAAGGGTCAATGATCTAGGTGGATATCGGTGGCCACCCACCTATTTCACTGGCTCGAAAAACAGTTTTCCACCTTGGAAATGTTTCGATAGTTTTTCGGGTTCCAAACTTCTAGGGTCATTTTGAGTTGGTGATTTGGGGCCCAGGGGATTGCCAGAGTCACTTCCCTAGGCCAGTCAAATTTTTTATTCTCGGTTATATATTTCCAACGGGCTATCATGCGCCTAAAACAGATATCATATGCAAAAGTTATGACCTCAGGAATTTGATATACTAACTTGCCCACACGGGGCCCACATGAATTTTGGCGCTTCATCTCCTAGGGTTACGTATTTGGATGTCTAGGGTTTTTGAAATTCCTGTTTATTGTAAAAGGCCTTCAGAGCCTCATTATAACCATCTTCTTGCAAATGAGCACAACCATCACATTTCTTCTCAGAGATAATCTGCCACCATTCCAGCAAGCTTGTTTTTTGCTGCATTTTACAGTTTTAGCTTATTTCTTTATTGAATAGAAAAATAGTTTTACTGTATCTCTGTTATTTTGTGTTAAGGATATTTTAATAATAGGGATTCATTTCGTTCTGCTCATAAAATCCTAATCAGTGGTATCAGAGTGATCTTCTTTGTGTCGTCTTAATGCATGTCCCCAACGAGGTCAGTGTACAAAGAATTGGGTCTCGATCTTTTTTCTCTTGAGGACAAAATATCTCGCATGCCCAAGAAACATATCATGGAAGGAGAAAATAAAGATGACGGGACAGTAGATCCTTTCAAAATGTTTCTTGAGGAAGCCCTCATGCAACAAAGGAATGATATGATGGAAAATTTCACGTAAATCCTTCGGCGGCTACCAACAAGAGACACATCTTCCTCGAGAGGAGGCGTCACCCCCTTCAAAGTAAAAATCAACTTCAATATTCCTATATTTGAAGGTAATATATACACAGATGTTGTATACAAGTGGTTTAATCTACTAGAAGGGTATTTTTCTATCCATAACTTTTCAAATAGAGAAAAGATTACTTTTGCGCTCCTTAAAGTCGTTCCCCATGTCAGAGATTGGTGGGAAAATTTTTGTGAGAAAAAGGAAACAAAGAAACCCTCATTATTTACAGTCACAACCACCTAGGAATCCTTTAGGGATGCTATTAAGGAACAATACTACCCTATCGGGAGTTATGATGACTTTTATACCAAATGGACCACACTGCACCAAGAAAGAGACCAAGTAGTGCCAGAGTTCACAAATATCTTCCATACCTTGTGCACCAAGTTGGGTATCAAATATTCAGAGTGACATTTGGTGCTCAAGTATCGCGGTTCTCTGCATAGATACATCCATACCAAAATGGAATTTATGGACATCTCGTTCTTGGGCATGACCTATCGATATGTCGTCAAAATTGAGTAGAATCTCAAACAAAAGACACAACAATTTGGGCCTAGGAACCCCTCATAGCAAAAGCCAGGAAAGGGCAGCCCCAACCCACAAAACAAAGGATAGAGAAAATATGGAAAGTTTCAGGACAACTAGTCCAAGCCACAATCAAAGAAGGAGACTGAGAAGACAAAGAAAGATACCAGAAAGTGGTGCGACTTACATAAGATCCCTTGACATAAAACTGCTAACTATCATTCAAAACCATTGTTGTTTGGCTGAAGTGAAAGCCTCTGAATTAGATGCGGTTTCTGGCTCTAATTCAGAACCAGAAAAGGGAAGACAGATCATTGATGTGGAACCCAGTGCCACCATTGCTACCACCAAGTTGCAACCTGGTGAACCAGATGAGCCAGAAGAAGGAGAGCATCTCTTCCATTCACATTTGTAGGTAAAATGCACCTTGATGCACTTCATCGTTGATAGTGGTAGCCAAAAGAATATCATCTCAATAGAGGTCATCAAGCGGTTGGCCCTGTTGACAATGCCGCACCCACAACCCTACACCATTGTATGACTATGCCAATGAAGCGATCTTGGTGTCAACCAACAATGTCGACTGTCATATGACATCAAGCTCTTCAAAGATGAGGTATTGTGTGATGTTTCTCCTCTCTAATTTTGTAATGTTCTTTTGGGCCAACCTTATTTATGAAAATGTCATGTTGTATATGAGTCTAGGCCTTGTAGTGTTATTATTACTTTGAACATGAAATTGTACAGGATACCCAAGGCAGTCCCTCCTAGTGTTATTTCCTTGATCTCTACCAATAAATTCAGGAAGGTCATCTCTCAGACCGGGAAATTTGTCTTCATTGTGATTCTCTCTTAGAGTGAGCAAAATATTGCAGCCACATCCAGGGCCTTCATGACTGATCTCTCCACACAATAAAATCAAGTGGATAAGGTCATGGAAGAATACTCAGATATCTTCTCCTCTCCTACCGGGGTGACTCTGCACTGGCAGGTCAAGCATCCCATCGATCTGACCCTAGGTGCACCGCTACCCAATGCGCTAGTCTACCACCTCTCTCTGTTAGAAAATGAGGAGATCAAGAGGCAGTTCTAAGAATTTCTCCATAAGGGGCACATCCATCCCAGATCATCACCTTGTGGGAGCCCAATCATGCTAGTGCAGAAGAAAGAAAGGACCTCACGACTCTGCATTGATTACCAGGCCCTAAATAAAATAACATTATGAAACTGATACCCTATTCCCCAAATTGATTGTTGGAGAAATTTATATTTTCAACACACTAGTTCAGTGGGAGTTAACTGACTAGTTCTATTTTAGACTTTCTATTTTTACCATCACTATTATGCATGAATGCATTCCTAAGGAAAGCTAACTACTTGATTTCTTTTCTTAATTATGGAATGCTTTTACCTATATATGAGTGTATTCCACTCATTCATTGTATCATATTGATCATGATCTATGTATCAATCATCAGTCTCTTCCTTTCTTGATAAGCTTTGTTTTTACTTGCTTTAGCTATATCTATTGTGCACATTTCCATGAAACACTGACATGGTATCAGAGCTATGCTACTTGGAGCAAGCCAGACAAGACAAAGAATAAGGAAAATAAGAGTTTCGATGAGCTAAATCTGTGGTCGTACGTTTCAACAGTTATTCCTCACAAAATATTATGTTTTTGAGGAAACGGTTTGCAAAGAAAGTAAATCGGCCCATTTGGGAAGTGGTTTTTCAACTGTTTGGGGAGATTCTTCACCATTTTCTCAGAACATAAGCCACAAGATAGCCTCCTGAAATTGATACGAATCCGTGGTCGTACCTTTCTACAATGATTGCTACCCAAAATATTAAGTTTTGGAGGAAACGACTTGAGTGAGAAGTAAATAGACTCATTTTGGAAGTGAATTTCAATCATTTGGAAAGATTCCTCACCATTTTCTCCGAAATTAAGTCACAAGATCATCTTTTGAAACTGATACGAATTTTCACTTAAAGTGCCATTTCTGTCGTGATTTATTAATTTGTCACTTGTAGATTGAGAGTAAATTTTTAGGGTTTCTTAGAAATAGTGGGAGAGGTGAATATGACAACTATTATATAGTCAAATTTGTGGTAATCCTCACACGATACAATTATTTTGATTTGAATCCCAAGGTGACATTCCAACTCAAAATAAAAGGACTATATAATTTGATGATGGTGACAGAAACATAACCTACATCAACGATTGAGAAGATGAGATGGGTGAACCATAAGGATGAGGCCAGATGACTACTTCTTGAGTTAATCTCCACTAATTTGTGGCTTCATGTTGCTGCATGAAAGACTCCAAACATGATCTGGACCACCCTGGAAGGACTCTTTGGAAAGCAGGATGAGATGCGATGTCATATGCTTGAGGTAGAGATGAATACCTTAGACCCTAAATTTTTTGATAATATGAAATATTTTTTTACTAAATTTAAATATTTTCTATTAAGCTTGGGTGAATGTGGTATTGATAAGTCTACACAAGAGAAACAACTTATTCTAACAATCTTGGCCAAGCTAGGACCATAATACGTTGTATGTGTCTCCAATTTCCATTCTGGTAGATGCCTTTTTGGAACAAATTGAAAGATGCCTACGTTGGCTCAGTTCATCGAGTCTCTTACACAAGAGAAGAAAAACTCATACATATGGGCCTCATGAAAGATACCAAATCACATGCACTCACCATGCATGATGGAAAAGGGTCATACAATAAAAAATCGAAGCAGAAATGAAAGGAGTTATTACATCCAAAGTAAAAAAAGGATGGGTATTCCAAACCCTTCAAGAATTCTTCAGGTTCCAAAGATTCTTCAAATTCCAAAGGGAATAAGAATAAGGGAAAGCAATGCACATATTGCAATAAACCGAATCATGAAGAATCCACATGCATGAAGAAGCAGATCAACCTTATGACACAGGTACTTTAGAGGAATAACCTTGGAGACTTCATTCCTAAAGGAGCCAAGAAGAAGAAGGGAGAAGACCATGTGGCTAAGAAAGGTAATCATCATGCTCTGGTTGCAATTATCTCCTCATCTGATTCATGGATTATAGATTCAGGTTCATCACATCATATGGAAACCAAAGAGGAAGTTTTTACTTCATTGAGTTCATTCTCTGGACCTCCTATTCTCATGGGGGATGATACTCCAATAGCAGTTTTAGGAGAGGGAAGAGTGGAACTCCCTAATGGCAATTTTGAGAATGTTTTACATTTTCCAAAGCTTTCTATGAATTTGCTCTCAGTTTATCAAATCACTCAGAAAGGTAAAAATGTTGAATTTACATCAGACTTAGTTTCAGTAATTGACATGCATGACAATTCCATCATTGCAATTGGTGAGGTGGATCACAAGTAAAGGTTGTATAAATTCACTAAGTTTTCTGATGATGACTCCTCTATTCTACTTACACATAAGGAGATTACTTTTTATGCACCTCCAGTGCAATATGCATATACTGTTGTTCTTCCATCAGTTCATACATTAGGGATGATTCCATACACTCATATTCTGTACATGGAAATAAGAAGGTAGTACAACCAGATAAGAAGCCAGTGTCGATTCTTCAATAGATGCCCAAGAAGGCACAGACCACACTTCAGGCAATAGGAAAACTTGCAGGGAATCCATTGGATTCAAGGATGACTCTACCTCAGCACAAGGAGCCTTCTCATGTACTTTCATCTTCAGAACCTATGATTCCCATGAATTTTTATATGGTTCAATCTATTGATCCACATAACTACAATAGGGTTGTGGGACTATTATGGAAATAAGCCATGCAGAAGTAGTATGACTCACTCCTACATAACCAAACTTGGAATCTAGTTCCACATCCACTAGAAAGGAATATTTTCAGGTGCAGATGGGTCCACAGGATCAAGAAGTACAAGGCCCGACAGGTTTCCAAAGGACTTCATCAGATGCATAAATATTTCTACATCTTCATGAAGACGTTTAATGAGCATAAGTATCAGACTTTGCGGGATCGTCTTGCAGTGAAAAACACATTTGTCTAGCAGATGTTATTTTCTTCTTTTGATACATTATCTTTTGAGGGGGGGTTTTGTTCCCACGTGGTTTTCCCTCTTTCCTCACTTTTATTCAGTGTTCATTAAATGCATTGTACATGAGTACCTAAAATGGCCTAGTAGCCGGGACTCATATTTTACTCCATAGTGATGTTCAGGGGGCATGTTGGAGAAATTTATATTTTTGACACACTAGTTCAGTGGGAGTTAACTGATTAGTTTTATTTTAGACTTTCTATTTTTACCATCACTATTATGCATGCATGAATTCCTAAGGAAATTTAACTGAGCTTGATTGCTTTTCTTAATTATGGAATACTTTTCCCTATATATGAGCATATTCCACTCATTCATTGTATCATATTGATCATGATCTATGTATCAATCACCATCTCATTGGAGTATTGTGAATATATTTTCTCATTCTTCCATATTGAATCTCTCTTCGTTTCTTGATAAGCTTTGTTTGTACTTGCTTTAACTAGATCTCCTGTGTAGGTTTCCATGAAACAATGACATTGACGACCTCCTTGATCAACCACGTGGGCCAAATACTTTAGTAAGATTGATCTGAAGTATGGATACCACTAGGTCCCAATAGAAAAAACATATTTATGGAAGATTGCCTTCAAGTCAAAAGAAGGTCTTTTTGAATGGTTGGTCATGCCCTTTGGTTTGACAAATTCTCCAACAACTTTTTATGAGGATGACGGAAGATATTCTAGGACATTTCACCAATACTTTTGTAGTGGTGTATCTGGATGACATCCTCATCTACAACAAGACTTGGACAAAACACTTGCAATATATTCAACAGGTTCTGCACACCCTGTGGCAGCACAAGCTATATGCAAACTTTTAAAAATTCTCCTTTGGCATGGACAAGGTCCATTAATTAGGATACATCGTTTGTAAACATGGTGTGCATGTGGATCCAGCCAAGATCCATGTCATCCATGACTGGCCAACCCCAACCACACTCACTGAACTTCAGATCTTCTTAGGCCTCACCAATTTGTATCGCAGGTTCATGCTGGGATTCTCTCATATTGCATGGGCCCTCAGCCAAGTAACCAGGGGTGGTGGTAAGGAAACATTTTTGTGGGGCTTGTCCCAAAAACAAGCCTTCAATGACTTGAATAAGAATTTGTGCTCATCCCTAGTACTTTCATTACTAGACCTACAACATCCCTTTGAGATCGAGACAGATGCTTTCGACTATGCTGTGAGTGTCGTTCTCACTCAACACAACCACCCCGTGGCATATCATAGTGAGACATTATCATATGTTGTCCATAAGTACCCTACTTACAACAAAGAAATGTAATCCATTGTGAAAGGCTTCCATGAGTGGATACATTACATTCTTGGGAAGGAGACAATCATCTACACTGATCACAAGCCACTACAATTCATGATGACCCAAGGAGAATTGCAGAATGACCGCCATCAGAAGTGGTCAACATACTTACAACAGTTCCACCTCAACATCAAGTATAAAACAAGAAGTACCAACCGAGTTGCTGACTCCTCATCCGACCTCTAGTCGTGGCACTCACCACGCTGCTAGAATCTTGTGGCCATGAGAACTCTAGATGGCCCCACTTATACGAGACAGACCCTAACTTCTCCACCACCTACCAAATATTAGACGCCAACTCAGTGGTTGCTATTTTCCATCTTCAGGATGGGTTGTTGTGTCGTATGGGCCATCTTTGCATTCCATCAAGCGAGTGCTCAAAGTTGATTTGGGAAGCTCACTACAGTCGGGTGGTAGGACACCTTTGCGTCGAAAAGAGAGTGGCAGTGCTGCATAAACATTTCTACTAGCCAAAACTTCGACAGGATGTCGGCAAGTATATCAGGGCATGCACCACCTGTGTTATTTCCAAACCGACCACTAAGACACAGGGACTATACACCCCTCTGCCTACTCCTAACAGAATGTGGGAATCCATCTCAATGGACTACATGTCAGGCCTCCCGTCCACCAAGAGGGGAAATGATTGTGTTTTTGTGGTTTTTGATCGCTTTTCCAAGATGGCGATTCTATTCTCTTGCAATAAGAACATCACAACATAAGCCATTGGCAATCTCTTCTTTGAACGAGTATGGGTACTATTGGCATCAGGAGTCACTCTTGGATTGCAGCAAGAGTAAGCCTGAGGCCCATCAGTTTAAATCTCATGATTTTTTGATAAAGGGTGATGAATGGAAGTAAACTTAGAACAATATCATTCTAACTCAGGAAACTGGGCTGGAAAAAAAAAGATAGGTGAGGTCTTGATCTAATTTAAACTAGTATTTTGCATAGTAGTGAGTAAGTGGAGGAAAAAACAAAGGAAGTAAAGTCTGCTATGGACATCTGGTCTTCCAACAGCCTTTAAAAGAGGGAAAAGTCACAGATATGAGATCCTCTTAGGTCTGAGAAACTTCAAGAAACATTAAGATGCTGCAAAAAACTAATATAATCAAACATACATTACATAGTCATTACAACACCTGACTGGATCATCCATGTCCAAGCTCTTAAGATTTAGAGGGAAAAGGGGAGGAAGATGCTGGCATCCATTAAACAAGAAGTCTCAAATATCAATCTATAAGCAGGGAACCAGAGGCCTCATTAAAGCTTTACAATTGGGAGCTTAGCTCTACCATCCATGCTTTACAAAATATGAAAACTTTGTCTATATACCTAGAGCAATTCACCCACTTGGCCCCAGGAGGGTAGCTGAGCTACCTCATTTAAGGCTTTATGTGCACATGATCTTCCTTCAGACTGTACATGCCACTTCTTGTCTAACACTGCTTCAGACGACATGGCTTTTGTAGGGGAACTATCCATCAGAGTACCACGAGCTGACTACTTCTCACCCTTTCCACACCCTCCATTTATGGGTTGAGATGAGGTCTCAACCACCTACTCAATATTCATTAACTTCTTCTTCCATGAAGGGTGGACGAGACTAAATACATAAAGAGATACCCCGTAGCCGAAATGTTGAAATGGCTCCTAGGCACTTTTTGCATTTCGTGTTTCGGGGTTTCGAAATGCAGTGGAAGAGAAACCCTTCGTCCTTTGAGGTCTCGATAGATGAAATGCTGAAACGGCTCCTGGGAACTTTTCTCATTTCATGTTTTGGGGTTTCAAAATGCAGTGGAAGAGCAACCCTTCATCCTTTGAAGTCCTGGTAGTTGAAATGTCGAAACGACTCCTAGGCACTTTTTTCATTTCATGTTTTAGGGTTTCAAAATGCAGTGGAAGAGCAACCTTTTGTCCTTTGAAGTCCTAGTATCCAAAATGATGAAACGACTCCTGGGCGCTTTTCGCATTTCGTGTTTCAGGGTTTTGAAATGCAGTGGAAGAGAAACCCTTTGTCCTTTGAAGTCCCGGTAGCCGAAATGCCGAAACGACTCCTGGGCACTTTTCGCATTTCGCATTTTGGGGTTTTGAAATGCAGTGGAAGAACAACCCTTTGTCCTTTGAAGTCTCGGTAGCCGAAATCATGAAGCGGCTAATCAGTTCATGACTTTGGCCATAATAGATGAGCCCATGCACTAAACCTCGTGCAACTCTGCGACTCAAGCTTACCTAATGACCGTCAATTTGCTCCATCTGCGGATCCTCACCGTTGAAAACAAAATGCTCACTCGCTTGATTTTAAGCCCGAAATGGACCTTTTTTGTGTGTTGCACTCGACGCTCAAGACTGCGGCCTTTGAATAAAACATGTTTAATGGGTTTTTAAACCCCATTTTTTATCTACATTTTTGGTTATCGAGATGATGACATGATAATGACATGGTGATGGAAGATCTAACTCTTCATAAAGATCATTTTCAAGAAGAAAGTTACACTTGTCATTTTCTCAAATCCACATTTTTGGGAATAGTACGCAGGCTGATTATGTCTCTCTTGCGGGAATCCTTA
>CBVK0101993124.1:0-12967 GCA_900067695.1 Picea abies | reverse complement strand
GGGAGTCATATGAAAGGATGCACATGAGTCAACCAACCATGCCTCATGATATAGATGTGTGCTTGAATAAGTCAAGTACGCATCCCCTGCTTCGTCCATGGAGGCTTTTTCTTCTGTAGAAGGAGCATCTTCATATCCCTTCCCTCTCTCAACACTTTTGGGTCTGCATTGTTTCTTGTAGTGCCCTTCTTTTCCACATCTCCAACATACCTTTACAAATTTTCTTGGAGATTTATATCTTCCCCTAGATTTAGATCTCCCACTTGAGGACTTAGATCTATTTCTTTCCTGGAAGAATCCTCTTGCAAATAAGGCATATATGCTCTGGCTTTCCATATTTTTTTGCCTCATCTCCTTCGACAATAAGGATGAGACCACATCATTGAAAGTTAAAGTAGTTGAAATACTACCTATGGCCACAACCAGACTATCCCATGAGTCTAGTAAAGAGAACAATAAATTGATACACTTATCCTCATAAAAAATCTTAATATCAACAGATAATAAATGAGATGGTATTGAAGGTGTTCAGATGCTCTGTCACCGAGTCTCCATCTTTCATCCTCAAGTTATACATCTTATTTTATAGGAACAGTTTGTTTACCAAAGACTTTGATTGATACAAAGCCCCTAACTTATCCCATAATGCCTTGGTTGTAGCTTCCCCTGACACATTTAGTAATATTGAATCTGAGAGACACAATTGGATTCAACTCTTCTCCTTTTGATCCAACTTTTCCCAGTCTTCTGTTGACATTCATGTAGGTTCAATACATGGATCCACAATGATCCACTAATCTTTGTCCACCAAAATATCTTCCATCTTGAGCTTCCACAACTCAAATCTTTTTCCATTAAATTTTTTGATCTCTATTTTTGAATTGCTTGCCATTTATTTTCACCTCAAGAATCAATATTGCAGAGCTCCCATTGTAACAATGTTTATCATAGACCCAATCCAAACCCTTAGCCACAAAGGTGTCCCCCTAAAGCAAATAACTGCTCTAATACCAAATGTAGATTTTAACCTTGTACAATAAATCATTGCAAATGGATTCTTAATAAAAACATTAAAGATACAATGGCACACACACACACATTGCACATAGATTTTACCATGAAAACCCAAATCGAGAAAACCAACAACATGTTTAGAGCCGCACCTCTAATATTTTATTCATCATATATCTTCATTGTTTACAATACAATATATATATGATCCCACTACATCCAAAACCCCCAAATCCACACCTTAATTAGTCAACAACCCTAATTCCTTAACTAGAATTAGAAAACCATCGTCCAAAACCATTTGCCAAAAAATCTCTAAAAAACAGATGCAAAACCTGCCAAAAAACATTTTCGGGGGCACTTCCCCCAAACCTAGGCACCCAGCGCAACGTAAACACTATTTTTGGTTGTGTAAAGAATACGACACATCCAAAAAAGTGAATGCAATACTTCCTCCCTTATGAACCTCCTATGCCATTATCACCTCTATCTAGTTGGAGGCATCCTTCTACCTCTACATCCTATAGGCCAATAGAGGAATATTTAGAGGATCTTAACTGATATATCATCATTTCCTTCACATCATTCGAGCCATTGAGAACCCATTGGAAACAAACCCTTCCCCACTTACCTCATTTGGATTTGGAATTGGAGGATTCCCTCTAGATTTTGATCCCTCTCCTCTTTTCTTAAGCATAGCCTCACCCACAGAGTTTGGGGGTTGGAAGGCCTTCGAATAGGGATTACTAGAATGATCTAATTACTCTTCTCTATAGAAAAGGGGGGTATTTTTCTCAATTTATAAAACCTAACAAATCCCCCGAAGAGGAGAGTTCACATTCTTAATGGTGAATGAAATCTCCCTATGCTCCTTTTGACCAGCTTCTACTTTTGAATTCCCTCCCTTCAAATTCTTAGTAAGCTCTAATAAGATCGGTGTGTCATTTTTTTTCTTATTAATAAGGTTGTTGGATATTTGTATATTCTATCTAACCATGGTTTTTTTCCCCTCCATCCCATGCACACTCCCTTCTTCCTTTGAGGGTGTTAATAAGGCCTGGACTTGAATCACCCTCCCCTTCAATAGAATTCTTCTTCCCTTAGAGGCGAAGTCGTACTTGATATGGCCATATTGACAACACCAATGACAATGAAAGGGAACATTATGGTAATTTACAATATTCCATTTCCATATGTTATTTCTAGTGTTTCAAGTAACCAATTTTTTACATCCATTTCAATATACAAACTTTCTACAATATTATCGAAGTTTGAGTAGTGGTTTGGATAGATATTGATGAACTTATCTAATGCATTACTTATGTCCATCAATATTTGGTGCTTCCAAAGTTCTAGAGGCAATCCCAAAATTTTGAACCACATATCTTGTTGTGTTATGATCCAACGTCTTAAAAATGATAAAAAATCAATGAATACAATCCACTTCGAGGGGGAAACCTCCTTTTATAGTATATCCAATTCAGAATACAATATGAGATGAGATAAGATTATCCTAATACTATGTGTCCTTGGTATATATATAGGATACAAAGGGTACAATTATAATGAAAGGGTACCATGAAGGGTTCTAGCGGACATATAATTATAATACTATAAATGTAATAATTCAATATCTAGGGCTTAATAAGGGGTTTTACACATAAAATGGGGCTTTCTATAGGTATTAACATGCTCCTCCGCTTCAAACAACTATTTTATTCAACACTTGACTAACTACGAGTGTTTCTGCATGAAGAACTCATATTTTCATGTTGCCTCTTCCACTGGTAGGTTCTTCCATTTGACAAGGTGCTTCGTAATTGCTCAATTTCTTAGTCACTTAATCTATGTTTCAAGGCTTGTTTTTGGTTCTAGTATGATTTTACCTTGGTCATTAATATCTGGTAAAATAGTTTGGACCGGTGTCTTGTTGTTGATTACCTTCTTTAAGCAAGAAACATGGAAGATTGGATGTACACGTGAAGATGGAGGCAACTCCACTTTGTAAGCCATATTTTTAATCCTTTGCAAAACCTTATAGGGGTCATAATGTTTGGGTGCTAATTTAGTGTCCTTACTTTGTTGCTTGAGGGACATCTATTTATATGGTTGTAGCCTCATAAATATCCAATCCCCTACTTCGAATTCCCTTTCATTGCAATGTTGATTTGCTTGTTGTTTCATCCTATTTTGTGTCATAACCAAGTTGTTTAGTAAGCTCTAATAAGATCGGTGTGTCATTTTTTTTCTTATTAATAAGGTTGTTGGATATTTGTATATTCTATCTAACCATGGTTTTTTTCCCCTCCATCCCATCCACACTCCCTTCTTCCTTTGAGGGTGTTAAGAAGGCCTGGACTTGAATCACCCTCCCCTTCAATAGAATTCTTCTTCCCTTAGAGGCGAAGTCGTACTTGATATGGCCATATTGACAACACCAATGACAATGAAAGGGAACATTATGGTAATTTACAATATTCCATTTCCATATGTTATTTCTAGTGTTTCAAGTAACCAATTTTTTACATCCATTTCAATATACAAACTTTCTACAATATTATCGAAGTTTGAGTAGTGGTTTGGATAGATATTGATGAACTTATCTAATGCATTGCCTCTAGAAATGGGGACATGTTTATGAAGTACGAAAGGATGTGTTGTACCACCATTTTTCCAAAGGCAACCACTTGACCCATTTTGTCTGTTTATCGGATGCAAAACAATGAAGATATCCTTCTAGATATTTATTCACAATCTTAGTTTTCCCATCATATTAAGGGTGGTAAGATGAGTTGTGAGCCAATTGAGTACCAAGAAAAGAAAACAATTCAGTCCAAAAATTTTTAGTGAAAATTATATCTTTGTCACTCACAATAATCTTGAGGACTCCATGTATCTTTTGAATTGTTTCCATGAATGTTGTGGCTAGTGTACTTGATCTAAAGGATGAGAAAGAGAACAAAAATGGGCATACTTTGTCAGTCGATCCATTAATACCATGGTGACAGTCTTTCCTTCGGATTTTGGTAAACCTGTAATAAAATTCGTTGAAACTACTTTCCAACATTGACTTGGTATAACTATTGGTTGTGGGAGACCGAGCGTCTTGATTGTTTCTTCTTTATTCTGTTGGTAGACTAAACATTGAGACACAAACTTTTGAACATAATTTTAAAGAACTTCCTAGAAAAACTTTCTTGATCCTGTGGTATGTTTTCAAGAATCTTGAATGTCCTCCTATAGGAGAAGTGTGCAATTCCAAAAGGACCTTCTATTTGAGTTGAGAATTATTGCATAAATATAGGCAATCATGATACCATAGCAAATCATTTTTCCATACAAAATTTTCTAATGAACTAGGGTCTTCATGTAGTTGTTGAATGATCTTCCATACCTCTTGATCTTGCTTCCATTCCATCCTTACTTCTTCCACTCAATCCGATTATGTAATAGAAATAGCACATAGTGAACCTTCTTTTTCTTCTTCTTTCCTTGAAAGGGAATCTTCCACAACATTATGTTTTTCTTTTTGTAGATAATTTCAAAGTAATAACCCGGCATCTTTGTAACCCATTTTTATTGCTCTTCTAAAGATAATCATTTCTTCAAGAAGTATTTCAAACTTCCATGATTTGTCTTTACTTTGAAGTGTCTTCCTATTCGGTGAGAGCGGCATTTATGAGCTTCATGTACTATGGCCAACATTTGTCTTTCATAAATGGGTTTGACTAAGTTTTTTCCTTTAAATTGGGTTTCTTCAAAGGTAAGGAGCCTTCCTTCTTGCATTAAAACTGCACCAATTCCATGGCCCAAGGCATCACACTCCACAATAAATGTTTTTGTAAAGTCTGATGTGGCCAAGATGAGAGTAGTACACATAGCCTCCTTAGGTTTTTCAAAAGATTTGGATGCTTCTTCATTCCAAGGAAATGCTTCCTTCTTTAATAATGTTGTCAAAGGTGCTGCTATTTGACCATAATTCTTGACAAACTTGTGATAATAGTCTATTAATATTAAGAATCCTCTAATTTTCTTCAAGGTTTTTGGAATCAGGCATTCCCTCATAGCTTTAATTTTGTTAGGGTCCCCTTTTACACCTTCATGAGATACAAGATGGCCCAAGTATTCCACTTCTTGAACCCCAAAGGCACACTTGGAAGGCTTTGCATAAAGTTGTTTCTATTATAATAGTTGTAATACTCTGTTAACACATTGTATTTGCTCTTCCCCAGATTTGTTGTAGATTAGTATGTCATCAAAAAATACTAACATCGATTTTCTAAAGAAGGGATTGAAAATAGAATTCATCAAGCTTTGAAATGTTAAAGGTGCATTAGTAGGTCCAAATGGAATAACCAAAAACTCATAATGACTTTCATGTATTCTAAAATCTATTTTAGGAATGTCTTCCTACCTCGTTCTGATTTGATGATATCCTGAATGAAGATCCATCTTAGTAAAGAGTTTTTCTCCATGTAATTCATCTAATAATTCATCAATGACAAGAATAGGAAACTTATCTTTTATAGCCATTTTGTTGAGTTGTATATTATCTGGACGGACACTCCATGAACCATCATTTTTTGTAACCATCACCACTAGTGAAGCAAAATAAGTTTGGCTCGATTGAATGATGTCAGCCTCTAACATTTCTTGGATCATGCGCTCAATCTCTCTCTTCTGTGTATATGGATACCTGTAAGGCCTAATGTTAGGTGGTACATTTCCTGGTTGTAAATGAATATCATGGTTATGATCTCGAGTAGGTGGAAGACTCTTAGGAATTTCACCAAATACCTTGGAATGATTGTTGATAACTATTTGGAGGTCTAATAGAGCAAATGATATAGATGTTTGAACATCAAGTGAGCACAATTGTGCAACTACACCATGGTGTCCTTTTCTGAGTAATTTCGTCATGTTATTAGAGCTTATCACTTAATAGAGGGTTTCATTTGGATACCTCTAAACTCAATTTCATTTCCATCTAAGAATGTCTTAAGAAAATATCATGTTTAATGTCTTGTTTTAATCCACCCATTTAAGCTTCCAACAAATGTTCATCACTTATGTCATCCACCCTTGTGGCCAATACCTGGAATTCTAAATTATAATTTTTAATATCACCTAAGTGATTGATTCTTGTCAATTGATTGAAGTAGTCATGTTCCCACACTTTCCCATATTGTGCTTCTAAGTCTCTTGTAAATAAATCCCAAGTATAATGATAAAGAGGGAGCTTTCTTTTAACTATCCATTGATACCATTGATATGGTTTTATCTCAAAGTTCAAGGTTGTTATGTGAATCATTTTCTTATCATCCATAATATTATGCAGTTCAAAATATTGTTTTATTTGGTTCACCCAGGTAAAGACTTATGTTCCATCAAAATTATTTAATTCAATCTTATGAAAGTTGAATTTAGGACCCCCACCATAATTAACTCCACTATTAGAGTTAAATCCATTAGAAAATTACTTATTATTGACAGGTTGTTTAACCTGAATACTACCCTTATTTTCATGAGTTCCTTAAATTTTGATATCTCATTTAAGGAGTCTCTCATCTGGAGCCTGGAAGATCATGGAAGATAATGAATTTTGCAATTCCTTCATGGATTTTTGTACTTCTACTTTATTTTCATCCATCTTCTTATACATCTTATTTTCCATTTCATCCATATTTATTTTCATATGTTCCTTATTTTCACCCATCTTCATTTTCATGCCATTCTTATGTTTATTCATATTCTTATCCATCTTATTTTCCATTTCATCCACATTTATTTTTCATAGTTTCATCCATCTTATGTTTCATTTGTTCCCTATTTTCAGTGATCCTATTTTCCATCTGGTGATAAATCTCTTTGATTTCATCTCAAGTCATGGTTGAGTTGTCTGGAGGTTTAGATGGTGAATTAAATTTTGGAGGAGACTTTGGAGCCATGTGAGAAAATAATAATTCTCCTCTTTTTCCTCTTTATTACATGTTTTGAATCATCAAAAACATATCTTCGAATAAAAATTTATGCCAATTGTAAGTTACGTACATTTCAAGCCCTTAATTTGGAGTTTGTCCTCCTAGTTGACCTTCCTTCTGATGTATTTCTAAAATTTTGACCCTTTTGAGTCTGAAATTTCGGCCTATAGTACTATGAAATTTCTTCTCTGCAATGCCATAGCTCTGACCAAAATTGGATGTGCCAAGTGAAGGTTAGAGTAACTTTCCCAAACCTTGTTGATTTTTGGCCTTTGAGGTAGAGTGAACTTCTATAGAATGCCACATGTCCAATATTTAATACCTAATTCTAAAATTTGTACTAGACATACTATGGAATGTCCTCTTTCAAATGCAATTAGTCTCACTAAATTTGGATCCTCGTTGAAGAAGATATGATTATTTTATTTAGAACACCTATTTGAGACTACTTAGAGGAATAGTCAACAAACCTTATCTTCCATAGGGTATATCTCTAAGAACTGAAATTTGAACCATAGGTACACTGAAATGTCTTCTAAATAACCTCCAAGTTTCGTTGTCTGAAGCGTCTTGGAAAAAATGTTATAGAAAAAATTCAAAGATGACTTACTTGAAGAAGCAAAACCCTAGGATCAATGCTCTAATACCAAATGTTATGATCCAACACCTTAAAAAATAATAAAATTCAATGAATACAGTCTACTTCAAGGGGGAAAGCTCCTTTTACAGTACATCCAATTCAGAATACAATATGAGATTAGATAATATGATCCTAAGACTAGGTCTCCTTGGTATATATATATAGGAGACAAATGGTACAATTATAATGAGATGGTACCATGAAGGGTTCTAGCCGACATACAATTATAATACTATAAATGTAATAATTCAATATCTAGTCCTTAATAATAGGTTTTACACATAAAATGGGGCTTTTTCTAGGTGTTGGGTCTATGCCGCCTTATTTAAACCAACCTCAATCCCCGGTTTTTTGAAATTCAAGTAAGAATTTCTCCAAAACTAATGTTTCACCATGATTACCTCTATATTCTCCTCCAAATATAGAAAGTAATCCAACCCTTAGAGAGAATGTGGAAGACCAAGATATATCCCACCACCATTATCCAGTTTTCTTCCACCAAATGCCTCAAAGAGACTTATGAAACATTTCTTCCATGAAATTTTCCCCTGGAGCATACCTTTGAAACTAACTAATCCTTTCCAACAAGACTCCCTCACCAACAATCAACCTCAGGCTCTCTTCTCTATTATTTTCTACTCATATCATTTTCTTTGCTACATATTCTCCTCCACATTATTCTTTGGTTTCTTCCCTCCTATGGACTTTTGCTCGGTAGCTTCACATTTCTCCTATAAGATTTAGGCCCCAAAATTCTTTTAATGGAGGTGAACCTTCAACACCTATGAGCTTATAAGGGCTTTGTTTTGGTGACAAGTCATGTGCTCTTTTCACTAAACCCTAGACAATAAAACCATTTGTGGGAAGCAGCAACCACTAATTGTTGAGTTGACCCCTCGTCACATTAGAGTGGTTTCCACCAAGAGAAAAAAAAATCACTTTTCTTTGAAAGGTTGGTGAGGAATCCCCATTTTGACCTTGTGGAAAAGGTATTGGTTAGGGAAAATATGATTGAATACACTCCTTCCCCTTTACCAATGTGGGATCATCGACTCTCTTCATGTCACTAAATCAAGGAAAATAAGTAGTGTTTCCTTCAAATCCTATGCCAAATTGGATTTTAGAAAAATTCCTAGGAGTCAAAAAGGAGTACATACAAGAGTATCTTCCAATGATGAAGCATTGAAGGTTGGAAAGAAGTAGTTTGGCCCTAGACCTTACAATGGATCCATCGAATAGACCACTAGTTCTTCATCATCACCTCTCTACTACTTCTACCTCTTCAAACCAACATATTTTATCCTCCTCCCATATCACCTCATATCAGCTACCTTTGTTGTGCCAACAAGCTATTAATTCTTTATTTCTTATGAGTTTATTATAGGATTTTAGTTTCATAGTTTATTATATATACTAATTAAATAGTGAAATATATATATATATATATATATATATATATATATATATATATATATATATATATATATATATATATATCAAATGATGATGATGATGATAATTACCATCTCTAGAGTTCAAATTTGTTCTATTAGGATTTAAGAAAAAATGATAAGGAATTAATTGGTTTGCGTTAACATTTTGTTTCTATGCTTGAAAGTATTGGAGAGAAGCTTTCCTAAATTTCCTTGGCTTTTATGAGTTAACAACCTATGAAGATATGTAGTACTGTTATAAATATTTTGAAAATCAGATCTAGTCTCGGCTATGGAGGACAATCTAAGAGAAATTTATTTTCATCCTCCACCCTCTACTATCACAAAGATCACAAAAATTTGAGAAATTATTTCATCACATGGCATTTTTGGATTTTCCAACTCCTAGTTTCATTAGGATTGAGAGAGTTTGTTCTTATTTTAGCAATTTTGATTTCCTTCTTTAAGTTGGCTATAACATAGATATACTTCTGATCATTTGAGATTAATGATCTCTTTATAATACATTAATTTTCTGTTATTCTCTATTTCTTCATTGCACCACAACTCTTTAAATTTAGTTATGATAATATTTTTCATGGTATCAATATTCTATGAAGTGACATCTTCTTCTATTCTCTAATGGTTTAGCCAAGAATTAGCATATCTATAGTACCTTCTCTTAAGCCCCAAGTGAGTATGAATGGAATTTGAAGAAATGCTAGGAAGCCTCCTCTATATCATGTTAGTGATCTTGTACTCGTACATTAGGTACCTCATCATAGTCATAGTCTAAATGGATAGAAACACAATTTCTAATAGGAAGGTTGGATGAGGTGTATTATTTTTAATTTTAGTATTATAAATTATAAAGAGTTTTTGGATTCGCTCAACTTTCTTTAAAGATTATTTAAAA
The DNA here is from genome assembly GCA_900067695.1 of Picea abies. Taxonomy (NCBI): domain Eukaryota; kingdom Viridiplantae; phylum Streptophyta; class Pinopsida; order Pinales; family Pinaceae; genus Picea; species Picea abies. The sequence continues at coordinate 2,986 of CBVK0101993124.1, read as the reverse complement.
TGTTGTATCCCCAAACTTGACATCCAATGTAGAAATAATTACAATAAAAATATTATATATGTTATGCAAACTCTACTATTAATGTCACTACTAATAATAGTGGGTACCTTTCTTTAAAAAAAAATCAGTTTGGTACTTTGGTAACAATGTTAAATAGCCTTCATATGCGTAAAATAAATAAATCTTTCTTTAAAGAAAATCAGTCTGGTACTTTGGTAACAATGTTAAATAGCCTTCATATGAGTAAAATAAATAAATCTATAGAGAGTTGGGAATAAGAATTACCTTGAAACGGAGGTTTGCTATTTTCTCAAGTTGAATCTGATTCTGCCTCCAAAATGTAAACAATAATTAGATTGTAAGACATATTAATATTTTATATGAAAAATATAATGAAAGTTGAAACATTGTATTTTTATGGTCCAAAAATTCATTAAAAAAAAATATGCAATGGAACTTCAACAATCTTACCTGTCTTGCTCTTACTTTAAGAACAGCACATTCAATGGTGTGCTCCAAATCATGTAGTTCCCCTACCTTTAATAAAGCCAATTCCTCTCCCATCATATTCCTGTCAATAAAATCATAAAATGATTTATTAAAAATTCATCCAAACAATTTGGGAAAAGCAATACAATTTCAAAGAACCCATTTTAATACCTGCAAGTTTTTTCTACCCAAGGAACTTACCTGCAAGTTTTTTCTACCCCAGGAACTTACCTTTGCAATCTCTGTAATGCACGGAGTTTCTGCCTCAATATTTCAATGCCTTCCTGAATTGGGTTCTATGCAAAAGTAATATTAATATTAATAAAATCCTTGGGGACAAGTAAGAATGGTAAATGCTAAAAGTTTGACAAAGATATATACCTTATTCTCTACATTGTGCTCTGATGATGGGCAATTAATTGCTTTGGTACATTTTTCATATCTCTCGATAGTTCTTTCCATACACCTGCCAAAATTCCAAAGCTATATTAGAAATGAATTCAAATGAATTCATACGCAGTCATTCCACAACCATATTGTTTAGCTGTTTGTCCATATCTAGAGGAGGTGGACAGAGAATATATGGAATAGTTCTTAAGAAACAAGGGAGATAAACGTATGCATGTCTTCCTGCCAAATATGCAACACAACAAGAAGTTTCAGAGGAGGAATAATGTTGCATTGACGAGTGCAACAACTGAGAATTCGCTACCCAACTTTCTGCGCCTTTGCGAACGAAAGCAACAACAGAATGACTATGAAAGTCATCGATGCTATTATGCTACTCCCATGGCTAAGAATCATCAGAATAAGGTCTCATCATACACAGTCTCTGATGTCTATCACTGCAGTGCATTTCTCCTTCCTTACATAACGTAAATCGAGTGGTATATTTGTCTTTCACTTTAAAAGAGATTCAAAACTCTCCAAAGTTGATCCTGGAAATTCATAGTTAATGTGCCAAGCAAGGCACTGAGTAATCCGTTTGAGAGGTTTCCGGAGGACCTAGTTTCTGCCTTATCATTGAGTGAGTGTGGTTGGGGAGATTTGCAGTGATTTAGGACTTGAAATTTAGGTTCACTTTCATTTTTTTAGTTTTCTTATAAATTGGGATTTGTGGGTGCTATGTTAGATGATAGAACTGATATATTAATTATAGGTTAAGTATCATGCAATGAATCAATCATTGCATTGATTCACTGTCTGTTTCATCCTATTTGTTAGATGATGAAAAATAATATCTATTTAATTAATAAGATGTACCATGTAGTAAATCAATTATTAACTCACTATATGATGTTTAATATTTCCCCACAGTCAAAAGCTAAATACATAGAAGGAAATAGTTGCCATGGATACTCTTAAAGCATTCCCATCACTTCATGAGTAGGGAAGGTAATATGATTTCTTCCTATGTTGTAGTCATTCTATACACATTGTTAAATTAATAACAATTAACTTAAATATGAGGAATGGGCATTCTTATTCTTACGAGGGGAGGCAGGACAAACATACTCAGCATTCTTATTCTTGCGAGGGGAGGCAGGACAAACATACTCGGTGGGAGGGATGACATGGCTTACCAAGCGCTAGCAAAGGAACACTTGGAAGGGCAAGACAAGCAATTAGTTGGAGCAGCATGCGACAAAATTGATCTTAAAAGAGGGTGACTGTAGACACATGAAGCTACAAGTTCAGAGAAGTATTGGCTGAAGAAGAAACCTGGAAAGCTTTGACACTTTCCTTAATATTCCCAAGTCCCGCTGGGATGCTTTCCTATGAAGAAGAAGCCTGGAAAGCTTTGACACTTTCCTTAATATTCCCAAGTCCCGCTGGGATGCTTTCCTATACCATCAAGGCAATTGAATAGAAACGTTGGGTGATATCTGAAATGAGATGGATGATAATCCAACGAAAAATACAATCTAGTAGCTGGGCTAATGCTATAGTAAGGCATGATGGGAGAGAGGTTTCAGAAGAACTGGATGATAGATGGTCAGGGACTCGAATGACGGTGGGAAGAAGTAGAAGAATGCTCAATCTCAGACAATTGTTTCATAGGTAAATCGTAATACCTATTTTCCATGCTCTAGTTTTTCTTCAAATGCCATCATTTCCAAAAGATTTGATAGCTATTGGGCAAGGCTTCGATGCTTTCCTTAATATGCCCAAGTCTCTCTAAGATGCTGGCGTAGCCCATCAAGGTAATCGGTAATCGAAATGAGATGTTGGGTGATATCTAAATGACACGGACAATAGTCAGACCAAAAAAAACAGCTAGGCTAAGGATAAGGCTATAGTAGGGCACGATAGGATAGAGGTTTAAGAAGAACTTAGATACTCGAAGGATGGTGGGAAGAAGTAGGAAAATGCTCAGCCTCAAATAATTGTTTCACAGTAAATCTTAATACTATCTTCTCTGCTTTTCTTGAAATGCCATGGCTTCCAAAAGATTTGATAGCCACTAGGTTTCAAATAGCTATATGATATAAGGTTT
>CBVK0101993095.1:0-10063 GCA_900067695.1 Picea abies | reverse complement strand
TATGAATGATGTCAAGCTAAGTTCAAAGTACAATCAGAATTTAAAGAATTCCTTACAGTTTAAAATCAAGCTCATAATTTAACACAAAGAACATTGAATGGTACACCACATGCATCGAGAAACATAAAAAAAATTGCATCCATGTCATCCCTACAACCTTGGTCAAGGAAATCTAATATTGTTCTACGCCTCGAATGCACAAGCAAGAATCCACTAGCATGGGGAGATGGGGATCGACCACCGAATATTCTATGTGAACCTGAGGTCTCAAATTCAACCCTTCATTTTTTGGCTTTGTTTTGTTCAACCTCCTCTTTCTTGTATTTGTTTCTATCTTTCAGTGGCACATAGTTGTTAATTTTATCTTACCCAACACCCGACAGTTAATTCTGATAAATCCTAGCACAAAGTTACTTCTTGATTTATGAATTAAAGCACAGCTGAGTATTAACCTTTAAATTAGCAAAAGCAAAAAATCAGAAAGCCAAACACATTGCACAAGATATTCGGGTAAACAACCCTGGAAAAACCCTCGGGGGAAAACCAGATCAGTGATGATTTTATCAAATAAAAGCAGGGTTCCCATCTTGGGATAATGGCCCTTCTGAGGAAAACAAATGCAGCAAATAGCCTAGCCTATTACCCAAAATCAGTGCTTCGATCTTGCTGGCTGCTACTTCCCTTGCTGCCCCCTTGCACCCTTTCCTCAGCCCCTGCCCCTGCACACTTGAATGCACACTCACTCTGTGTACCATTACTGTATCTCATCCTTTCACCTAGGCTGTCTTTTATTACATTGAGTTAACCCTAGATCTCTTAAAGTGGTCAACGGTTAATCACCTTCACTTTAGATGTAACGGCTAGAATTTAATCAACTCACTTAAGTTACTATTGCCAACAAACTTAGGCATTAATCTCACATTAATCTAAAAGGTCATTCACTTTAATAAATACTCATAAAGTGAATTTCCTAAAGTTCTGAAGAGGTATTAGACGACTTTCACATGCTAGACACAAGCCAACGTGGACGTACCTGTCAGGTGCTACCAAAAACATCAATAATAGTCACAGGTTTCCTGTGATGAATTTGTGTTTTTACATGTAACTTTGTATATGATGTTTGTTTGGATATGCTGGACAGAAAAAGGCTCATGCTTGTTTTTTACTTTCAGCTTGAGACAAAGCTCAGATCTGGTATGTCTTACTTGGTTGCGACTCGAGAAATGTATCTTTTTTATTTTAAGTAATCAAAAATGATACAATTTTTTTCAAGGACAAACAAACAAGACTTGAGCCCATTTCACTTCACACTCACCAGTCACTAGTTCATCAACATGTGAGCACAATTGTGTTGAATATGTATTCATCCACTACCCAACGAAATTGCCATACTTGTACCTCGCAAAAAAGCACAAATTTTGTGTTTACTCACTCAAATTTTCAACTTCTATCTCAACAGCAGCCTAAGTACCAAGTTGGACCAACAAGAATGTCGGATTAAGGCAGCTTGCAAGATGATTGTGCAATGACCTTCATTTCAAGGCTTTACAGGAGAACACAGATGCAGATGATCTCACCCAGGGTAAGCAAGGTGAACCTAGTGACTCTGGTGTCTAGCACAATGAGCACTCCACAAAAACAAGAAATAAGGAGGAAAAGACATGGATCAGGATGAACTTGATTACTAATCTACTATGGCTTACCCACTCGATCTGATTTTATGTTATCAATACGTACTTGTGAATTGACATTTTCTAGACTTTTAAGGCAATCCATAATGACCTGTGCACATTATAACAATTCCAGTGTTCTAGAATTCATTATGATGTAAATATGAGTTTTCTACCTTGATTGAGACTTTGATCTAAATTACGATGTGATTTGATGTTCCACTGTGATGTGAATCTACTTTGAACTTTAATTAACAGCATTGATGTATTGTAATATGAAAATGGCAGTTTACTTTTGAGGTCTTGAAACGGATTCATTTAATTATTTTGGATTGCATAATCATAATGAAGAGAGGGGGATTTCCCCCTCCCCCTTCAAGTTGATTCCAAACAGGCATCTAAAAAAGTCAAACTGAATGACCCTCCCAGTCCCATGTTAACTAGAACCAAATCAACTAAATCTGATGTTGGAAAGTCCAGGTGTCAAGGAAAGAATTCAAGTGCAGAGAAACTTTAGGAACATGGCCTGACAAACAATTTTAATGAGTCCCAAAAGCACTTGAAGATTTATACCCAGGGTCGTTAAAGACCCCATCCCTCCTCCAGGCTATGATGAGGACAAAAAAGGTTCACAAGGGATTAACCCCCGACGCCTTACTGATCGCCAACCTTGGGAACCACTATGTAATGGAATCTAATGTCTACCCTGTCAAAATCAGATTCGCATATTCAAGAAGGCCTAAAAGGAAAGAAGGAAACTTGGCAATACGAAGAGTTTACTCTCTAGAAACCAATCTGGCAGGAAAATGAGAGCTCTTTCATGGAATATAAAGGGCATAAGACCAAAAACAAAAAGGACTTTAGAGGAACTGGAAAATTGATAAGGAAAAACCAGACATAGTCTTGATTTAGGAAAACAAGCTTATAGTGATAGACATGAATAGGATTAAGAGGAAAGTTCAGCCACATGCAGAGCAATGTCACAAAACCTCAACAGGAAGGGCTGGAGGTATTACCATTTGGTGAAATCCTTCCAAGGCAGAGAAAAGACGAGAAATTCCAGGTGGATTGCAGATCAGCAATCTTTTCTCCTCTAAAATCTGGAATTCTTCCTTCGTGCTGTCAAACGTTTCAAGTCCAACCCTGGCCATCCTTAAACCAGTATGTTGGAATTTGATTTCTAAGGAAAGGGAGCTTTATCCAAATGAATCATTGATTCTGGGAGATCTTTAACAAAATCCTGGGGGCCTATGAGAAAAAAAAAGGGAATTATGGGAGCAAAAATTCCTATGCTGACATCATTAATAAACTCAAATTCCCTCATCGATATTGAACCAAAAGACAGAAACTACACTTGGAATGATAGAAGGAAAGGCAAAGCCTTAGTCATGGAGTGTTTAGATATATTTCTCTTAAGCAAAGACTAGATGAAGAAATGTTTTCAAGCAGAATCTTTTATTGTAAAGTGGGGTATTATCAGACTATTACCCAATCAGTCTGGACTTAAAGAAAGGGGAGAAGTCAATATCTCCTTAGATTTAAATTAATGTGGTTTGAAGTTTAAAGTTTAAACACCCGGATTTGAGGAATAAAATTCAAGAATGGTGGAAGCAAGATCCTGATAAAGAAACAAAGATGTTCATTCTATAAAAGAAACTTCAGAAAATCAAAAAGAATATTAAAGAATTAAATTCAAAGATGTTTAGGTATATCTTCTCCAGTGTCAATTGGATCTGGCCGGGGCAGTTGAGAGCAGTGTTATCCCTCCCCGCCCAGGATCAATTCCCTCAAGTGACATGTTGAGCTCTTAATGAGTATATAGTTCTAGTTGTAGAGGAATCAAGGAAGCCTAACAAAATTCTAAAGGCTTTGAATTCCACTTTCTTAATGCTCATCCCAAAGAAGAATGAGACATTGAGACCAGTGATTTTGCATCATTCAGACCTACATCCTTATGCAATACCTCTTATAAACATATCGCAAAGGTTGTAGCAGCAAGACTAAAACCATTATTGAACCTCAAGATTTCAAAAGAAGGTGGTTGTGTAGCAACCAGAAAAATTGTAGCAGTCTTATCCTGGCCCATGAATCCATTCATTCAGTAAAATTGAGAAAGGGCAAAGCCTAAAGGTATCTTACTAAAGCTCATTCAACCAAAAACATATGACAAGGTAAATTGGGACGTTTTAGAAAAATAGTGCTGCCTAAATTTGGCTTCAGCTGAAAATGGGTGGATCGAGTGAACAAATGATATTCCACGGCATCATTTTCAGTCCTCATAAATGGAGGCCTATCAAAGTCTTAACTCTTTGAGAGGTACAAAACAAGGATGCCCCATCTCCCTTCATTTTTTCATTCTTGCAAAAGCTTTGGGAAGGGGGGGGCAGGCTCTCTATGTGTCCAGACACTCCAGTTGAATCAAGGGATTGAAGATGTCCTCAAACATTTCTCCTCACGCATGTACGGTTTGAGGATTATACCTTAATAGCAAGAGAAGCTAATGTTAGGGAAGAAAAAAGACTGTTGAAGATCATCTCCAATTTTGAAGAGGCCTTGGAACAAGAGGTAAGCAAAGAAGAGTCTGAAGTTTTCTTTTGAATGTTGACCCCTAGCAAAGAAAAAGAATTGGGGATATCTTGGGAGTCTAAATTTTAGGTCTACCCATAAAATATTTGGGTTTTCCCCTAGGCATAATGCTAAGGATTGGACACGACTCATAGACAGTCTCAAATGTATAGCCAGGGACACAGATATTTGTCACTTGGAAGGATCACACCAATTCAAGAAATGCTTTCACCATTTCATTGTATCAAATTTCCATTTTACTGGCCCCTCCATATATTAGTAATTAGTAAACATCTGAAATGGAAAGGATCTTAAAGAATTTCCTCTAGAAAGGAACCAAAAATGAAAAGAAATGGTACCTTCTCACCTGTAAAAGAGTTGTAATGACAAAATGAGCAGAGCTGTGAGGATGGTATAATAAGGATGGATCTGAGTAACAAATCCCTCAGTAAAAAATTATACTGGAGACTCTTAAAGGAGCCAAATATACTGTGGAGAAATGTCATAAGCCCCAAGTATCTAGGCAATGAAGAAGTAGAGAAAATAATTTAAAAGGCGGATCTACCAAAAGGCACGAATATATAGAACGACATTGTAAAGAGCAAAATTCTGTTTAAAATTACCTCTTCCAGGACACATGATGACGACTTGACAAACTTCATGTTATGTATCCAAGTCTCACAAGAAAACCCTCGAGTCCTAAACACTCTTTGTTCGAACTTTGGATAACCTTTTGACAGTTCTTAAAGAAAATGGCTATAAGGAGGCGGAAAAAATTATCTTTTTCAAAAAACCCGGGAAAGACCCTGTAATCAGCAACAAGACAATGTTGGAAGACCTATGATAACCCTGCTCTATATCCAGGGTATTACAAACAAAATTGCCAGAATTTTCAAAAAGAAGCAAATCAATGTGGCCTTCACCCTGCATGACATGATTTAAAAAAATTAGACTCTGCCAAAGACACAATAAATACAGTGAGAAGATGGACTGAAGATCAGTGAGACATGGACACTGGAAACCAATCATACAAGCCCCAACGAAGGAATAAAATTTCCGTTCTTTGTTTGGCCGTTATAATAAATGAATATCAATCTCAATTCTCAAGCTTAGCTATTATATGAATGTGCTTTCTAAGGATTGACATCTATATATAGTTGCAGGGTTCTACATTTGTCTATATGACATCCATCCAAGTCATCAATCCTGATGATGAACTTCGCCTGGGAATTTCAAAACGCTGATACTAAAAACCGAACACAATGAAAATTCTTTGTAATTGCAATATATTCCTGTGGAGATGAGTTTAACAGAACCCTTGAATATGTTATATATCCTGCAATCTAAGCTCTTATAGAAGAAAACAACTTCTCGATATCAAAGTTGCATCTCTGTGCATAATATGTCTTGACTCTTGATGTATTTCACATAACACGTCCAGATGTATTTTTATAACAGATGATGAGTTCATGAAAGTTTTGGAGGATGTCATTCACAATGTATTACAAGGTATAACGTGTGTTTTCCTTCATGTTGTCTCATGCAAAATCAGAAATTCCTCCTGGTTTTCTAAACAATTGTTTAAAGCATTGCTTGATACTTATGGTCTACTTAGTACTAACATTGAAAGTAAAAGTCATCCATATTATTGCATTTCATCTGTTCTCTGTGATCTGTCATAGCTAGTCACTTAAACAACATGATCAGAGCAATGATTTAAAGAATTTGTATAATTTTTATTTTGGACTTAGAACTTCCCTGTCGCTTTGACCAGACTGATCAAACTTTTACAATGTGTTATCATGTTCACAATGGGATTCTCGCCAAGGTTTTCATATTAAGATGTCTAATATATCATCTCGTTTTCGTGAAATAGCTCAAATGGAGATGTTAAAGGTTAGTGCTGCTAGTTAAAACTTACTGCCAATATCATTACATTACCAGCTATTGACGCTCAGTTGCATTCTACAAAACTATTCATTAAGTGGACCACAGAATCAAGCAGTACTGCTCTGATGCACGGTTACTGAAATTGCAACTTCGGGGTTGAAACCATTAGCTCTTGGCTGGACATGTCAGACCTCATGTTTGAGAACTTTTTACAGTTTCAAGAATTTCTAGCATTCCACTCCTTTGCTTCGAGAACCTAACAGCGCTTAAAATTTTAGGGAAACTTAATTATCCACCTGCATTGACTTCTTTGCTAGTTCTATTCTTGACAATATTCTACCAGTAGAATTGTACCTACAAAAGACACTGAATGAAAATGGATAGAAGTATAAACTCAGACAATAGAGCTCGTATTTAGAAGGAAACACTCAAGTATTGGAGATTAATGCTCCAGTTAATAAATGTAATAGACTATGATTTAGGAATCAGTTGTGTATGTGGACAGCTTAGCTGTTGAGAGAGGACAGATGTGTTGTTAGCTGAAGGTTAATGAGTTAAAATAGGAAAGATTGTTAGTGCAGAAGATTGAAGTCTTTTGCTAAGACTTTACAAGTGCGTTTGTGTATAAATGGATGTATCACTGAATAAAGAATAGTGAAGTAATTTGTGTGCATATCCCTGTTCTTGTATTACTGCATCATTGTTTATTTTCCATGGTATCAGAACGGGACTGGGCTTAGCTCCCTCACGGGAGAGCCCGGGAAAATGAGAACCTGTGAGATGTAGTACTTTGTAGGTTAGGAGTAGGATTAGACTAGTGATGTGTGAGAGTAGATAGGTTTCTGTGTGTTTGTACGTGTGCTGTCACTTGAGCCTCAGTGTGTGAAGATCTCTGTGGTATCAGTGCACTGCACGGAATAGAATCATTGAAGGAGTAAGTCACTCATCTCTATTGATCCGATTGGTTGAGCATGGGAGTCTGATACAGACAATTTGGAAGAGTTTTTGCTCAGGCTGCAGAAGGAGACAAAAGAGATCCGGAAAATCGTTAGCTGTACCATGAAAGATTTGCAGATTTGTAAACATTCAGGTAGAAAGTGCAGAAGGAGATGCTGCCTACTTTGAATAGAAACAACCTCTTCTCATGTTCCACAATGTCTGCGCATTATATTGCCTTGGATGCCTTGCGTTACCTGTACGGGAATCGTCCTTGCAGAGAGTATTCAGAAAGTCAGGAAGCTTCCCAGATCTGGTGAGATGGAGTCACGATTTTGCAGATCGGAAAGAGGGGGAAAGGTGCAACGCTTGGGCATGGAGGCCTGGCTTATGTTTTTGGACATACTTTTATTTTAAATTGAGAAAATAGTTATATTAAGTTTTAAGAGAAGAGATTTGGTTAATTATTTTAAATATATTAGCATTATCTTTGGTTTGTAAAATAAATGATGACAATCTCCAAAATTAGAGGTGCAGTAGAGGCATTTGCATCTTCAGAGGAGGAATCAAGTGCACCTCGGCATGGACTGTTCTCCAAATAGTTCGGGCGTACATGGATCTCGGAAATTATTCCTCATTAGGGTTTTGAAGACATGTATATGTGGATTGCGGTCCAATAATGAAGTTATGAGACATGCATGTGGATTGCAGTTCAGTAATTTAATTTGGGAGTTTGGGAAGAAGGAATGCAGGAACTCGAAAATTCGACTCGGGAGAGACACCTTTACGAAGGTTACGAGACGGCTTGATGGAGTTTGATACCTACAAGATTTCAGAATGGTGAAGGAACAAATTGATCAAGAGAAAGACCTCAAATTATGATTTGTTACCATTCAAATTTTGTACTGTTGCATTAATAGGGGGTGTTGGAGAATAATGCTCCAGTTAATAAATGTAATAGACTATGATTTAGGAATCAGTTGTGTATGTGGACAGCTTGGCTGTTAAGAGAGCACAGATATGTTGTTAGCTGTAGGTTAATGAGTTAAATTTGGGAAGTCTGTTAGTGTAGAAGATTGAAGTCTTTTACTAAGACTCTACAAGTGTGTTTGTGTATAAATGTGTAAAAATGGATGTATCACTGAACAAAGAATAGTGAAGTAATTTGTGTGCATATCGCTGTTCTTGTATTACTGCATCATTGTTTATTTTACTGAGACATTTTCCAGTGGTCGATATTCTCGAATATTCTCGAACAAGTTCAATTAGAGATTTTTCTGTCAATGCGATGTAAAGTAACTTTCCGTTCTCCGTTTGAAGTAGGTCATGGACTGTATACAGCAGGGCGAAGCGAAATCGAAATTCAGTTAAACTTGATCGAACTTATATTCGCTTTATAATACCAAAATTCAATCTACATAGTGGAGACAAATATATTCAGTTGAATATTGTGTGTGAAAATGATCGTCGTCGCTCTCGTCTACGAAAGAGGGGGAAATGGCTGATAATTTGTTGATTTAAAGACCAGAACTTAAATAATACTGTAAAGCAAACGAGAAAGGCCTCTGAGAAAGAGAAATAGTTGAAAGAGATCAGATAAATTATTAAAGGATGGGGAAAAAAAAGGAAAAAGAAGCTGTTGAAATCACTCACAATTGAATGCGATTGAGCAGAACCTGCAAAAGAAACCGCGACGGCGTCTCCAAGACGATCATGGCAACGAAATCAATGGAAATGTATTCAGGGCTGGCTCCTTAATGGCATCAGTGAGTGAGTTCCAAGGATCGATCTTGAGTCAATATCCTAAGCAGGGGTTTCAGACACGTCTCTCACACATATATATTATCCAGGGTTTTGAACAGACAGGCTGTTTCGAACCGTCGAAATTGGCACGAGTAGCATAAAGTTACTATAGCTGAATCATTTTCTATTTTTCCAATAGTAATTACTAATCATTTATGTTTTGTAGTAATTATTGGGAACCCAAATGATGATGGGTTTTTGGACCTTTCAAGAGACCATTCTATCTATGGTCTACATCATACTTGATTTTGGAACCCTAAAACAAGGTCTAAGAGAGGAGAGTGGTGTAAAATAAAGTAATTATTAGTGTTTATAGAAGATGTCTGACGTGTCCATGCTTACTTCTTAAAAGTAGTAGTATTTATGTCTAAGTAAAATTGCAATAAAATAAAGTAATTATTAGTGTTAATCGAAGAGGTGTGACGTGTCAATGCTTCCTTCTTAAAAGTAATAGTATCTATATCAAAGTGAAATTGCAATAAAATAAAGTAATTATTAGTGTTAATCAAAGAGGAGTGACGTGTCCATGCTTCTTAAAAGTAATAGAATTTATATCTAAGTAAAATTGCAATAAACTTATTTTGAATTATGCTTTTATTTTGTTATCTTCATGGTGCTTAGTCTAGGTTTGACTAAATTTAATTTCGTAGGATTTATGGTTTGTTGGAGGGAGGAAAGTAGGTAATTAATATAGTTATTATTAAGTTTCAATTTGTAGCATGATAGTGAGAATGTAGCATCACTCTACCATAAGAAGGAAGGAGAGAAGGAGAGAATAGGGTTTCTTTGAACAGAAAATAGTAATTCTAATAAAGTCGATGTCAAGTTGTTTCAATTTGATGATAGGTATTTAATCAAACTACGAAACCCTATATTTTGTCCCATGGGATTGAAGAATGGTGATCTTAGTAGGGATGCATGAATGAGCACATATATGAGAATAGTGATTTGACAATAGCACAGATCTAAGAACGGATATGAGAATGATGATCTGAGAATAACACAGACATGAGCATGGATCTAAGAAGAACATAGATCTAAGAATCTTCATTCATACACCGATCTATGACTCTTCATTCATATAGTGATTTGAGAATGCATGGATCTGAGGGTCTTCATTCATACGTTGTGGAAGTCGTGATAGAATGAATTAATGAAAGATGAGATGGCGAGAATGGGCATTGTTGAGCACATCATCT
>CBVK0101993067.1:0-10056 GCA_900067695.1 Picea abies | reverse complement strand
AATTAAACTAGTTGGCTAGAAATTAATAAAAACATAGAACGTTTAAACTAGTTGGACAATGAAAATTTAAATTTAGTTAGACAATTAATATTCGATACGGCTGATATATCCATGCCTTACGAAATCGATTAACGTGTTTGTTTATGTGTGCTTGATATCTTCGTGCCTTACAAAAATGGTTTCAGTTGTTGGCAGTCAATTTATCAATATATTTGGTAGTCAACTCTCTTTATCAATAACGCAGACATAATAAGCTAACACAATCTCTTGCTTTGTTCTGAATAGACTTTCTCTTGTTCTTCGACTTTCTTGCACTACAAACTTTAAAATTTTTAAATGTACAGATTCAACTATTTTTCATCGAATTTTAGATCAAATGAAAAAGAAAAAATAAATAAAAAGTTTAAATTATAGTAAGTATATTAAATAGTTAAAAATATATATATAATTAAACACATCATAATAAATAAAGGATAATGTGAGATAAGATTGTCTGTACACTTCATTATTTTTACCTAAAGGATGATGTGTGTACACTTCATTATTTTTACCTAAAGGATGATGTGAGATAAGGTTGTCTGCACTGTACACTTCATTATTTTTACCTATTGTATATTAAATGGATAAAAAAATATAAAATTAAACACATCATAATAAATAAAGGATGATGTGAGATAAGGTTGTCTACACTGTACACTTCATTATATTTACCTATTATAAAAATCTTTCTCATTGTTATTTGATTATTTACATAATTTATTATGGTGTTTTCTTTAACACCAACATCATGAATGGATGGTTATCCACATGATCGACTAAATGACATGGTTGATTAATAGGTTACTATCTACTTACACCATTTAGAATTTTTTCTTTTTCAAAGGTCCTCTCTAACCAAAGAGTTACATCGTACATTATTATAATATCTACTTACTTCTCTACATTTAAGTTATGGTATATGTTACACATGCTAGTAATTATTTCAATTGGTTTATTTCCATGTTGAAAATAATTTTGTTTTAGTATTCAGCACATTTATTGTTGGAGATAATGTTCATCTTCCAATTCATTTCTTTTTTATAATATGTTTTCAAGTTCCATTGATATTTTAGTTTTTAATATGGGTGGAGTGTAGTTATTGCATTTTTTTATCAGTATTAATTAAAAGAATTATAATGGTAGTTTGTTGTGGGTGAGAATGAGATGGTCTTTTGATCTCATATAAAGTGTTCTAACTTGTGAATTATATATATATATATAAGACTTAAGTGGGTAGGTTATTGTTTTATAACATATTGAACTTTAGAAAAAAAATTGGATCAAAATTGTGTGTAGATTTTTGAAACGTTCAACATTTTGAGTGAACATTCCACTTATCATCTGGGACATAAGAAGTTTCGAGTGTACACTCTACTCATCATCGGGGACATAAGAAGCTTTGTATGTCCCTGATGATGGGTGGAGTGTCCACTCGAAATGTTGGATGTCTCAAAAATCCACACACAGTTTTGATCCAGAAATTTCTCTAGAATTATGACTAACTGTGAAAATCTGCATACTCATATTGAACCTTTTTTTAAATATTTACTTCAAATAAGAACCTATTTTGATTAAACTAAGAGATTAGAAGAATGTATTTCATATATGCAAATCATACAATTATTTTGTAATCATTTTCTCACATTAACATTAAGTTCATTATTAAGATACCCAATACAATCTTTGTTTGTTTTTTCATAATACCATAGCATTACATATCATGAAATAATGACAATATATTCCCATACTACATTTCCACCATGTTAATGTGTTATTTTTCTGACCCAAAGGGGACTGCAAATTATAATTATCAACTATGTCCAATTTGAACCAATAAAGAGGTGGGGGGCAATTTATGGCAAAGTAGAGATTTAAAATCTAGATAAGTGAAAACATATCCGTGTTCAATGCCATGTTGTAGAAAGAATTTTAAGTTTCCATAAAAGCTAACGAACCACCTGTATGATCTCTATTATAAGTGTCTATCCATCTACTAAAAATATATATCCATCTATTAAAAATATTTATCTTGTGTTTGTGTCTCTTAAGAACAAGACATTATGAATAGAATTCATGAATGCTTGATTATGGCTTGTAGTGATTAATATAAAGCTTTGAATGATATTCTAATTAAATCTCGATGTCAGATGTTATACATTTGTTCCCACTTTTATATATATATATATATGATTAAGACATTTTACTTGGATTAATATTCCAAACTTCATATGAATTTTGTCTTAAAATTTATAGTCAAATTGTAAATTGTTTTATTTGCATATTTATTTTTTCAAAAATGATTTGATTTACTATAAATCTTTTAAGAAAATAAATTTATCATCAAGCAGAATTTATATATCAATATGAAGAGAATTGAGTTTTTTTTTCTCATATTTAATTTTTGGAGATATAAAGAGGTCATAATTTTCAATGAGAAATACCTTATTTATCAAGAAGATTATAATTAAATCTCAGTGTCAAATGTTCTACATTTGTTCCCACTTATATATATATGATTAAGACATTTTCCTTGGAGCAATGTTCCAAACTTCATATGAACTTTCACTTAAAATTTATAGTCAAATTGTTTTATTTACATATCTATTTTGTCAAAGATGATTTGATTTACTATAAATCCTTTAAGAAAATAGATTTATCATCAAGCATAATATATACACTAATATGAAAAGAATTGAGTTTTTTTTTGGCTTACATTTAGTTTTTGGAGATATAAAGAGGTGATAATTTTCAATGATAAATACCTTATTTATCAAGAAGATTATCACATCTTGAAAAAAAAAGATTTTCAATGATATTTGTTGTATCTAGGAGCTTGCTTTAGTCCATAGAGTGCTCTCTTCTGTCTACATACATAATCTTCATTGTCTGAAAATTGAAATCCTTATGGTTGTTCAATATATACTTCTTCTTCTATGTTTCCATTTAGAAAGGCTCAATTGACATCCATTTGATAGACTTTGAAGTTCTTGAAACATGAAAAATGCAAAAAACATTTTGTTTGCTTCTAATATTGCAACTGGAGCAAAGGTTTATTCAAAGTCAATACCCTCAACTTGAGCATACCCTTTACAGACCAATCTTGCTTTATTTCTTACTACTTGTCCATATTCATCCAAGTTGTTTTTGAAGACCCCTTTGGTGCCAATCACATTCTTATCTTTTGGTCTCGGCACTAGTTCTCATGTCTCATTCTTCTCAATCTTATTTAGTTCTTGTTCCATAGCACTAACCCAATGCTTATCTTCACTAGCTTGTGTAAAATTCTTGGGCTCTATTTTAGATAGAAAAGAAAAGTTCAATCTTCTTCTAGTTTGAACTCCTGCATTTATATCACCAAGAATCTGAATTTCTGGATTATTCTTTTTGACAATTCTAGATGGTGTCTTTGGATATTGGCGTTCTATTTCTTCTTGTTCTTTCTTTTCTTTTGCCTTTTCTTCTTCTTTGTAAATTGTATTCTCTGGATCTTCATTTGTTTGTGACTTTTTATCTTGAGGTATTTCTCCATCCACTCTTACATCAATACTATATACAACCTTGTGCAGTTTTTTGTTGTAGCATTTTTAGGCCTTTCTTCCAAATGCATAGCCAAGAAAGATACCTTCATCTATTCTGGAATCAAACTTGCCTAAATTATTTTTATTTCTCTTTATATAGCACTTGTTCCCAAATACTTTGAATTATTTCATTGTAGTTGGTCTAACTTTCCATAATTCATAAGGTGTATTTATGTTGTTCACTCTAATTTTTTATTGATTCAAAATGTAGATTGTTGTGCTGACTACTTCTCTCCAAAAAGTGTCTGGTAGTTTGGCTTCATTCAACAATGTTCTAGCCATTTCTTGTATAGTTTTTTTCTTCCTTTCTACCATCCATTTTGATGTGGAGTCCTTGCTGCAAAAAAATGTCTCTTCATTCCATGATTCTCACATAATTCATCAAATTCATAAGATGTAAACTAACCTCTTCTGTCTAATCTTAAGAAATTTATTTTCAAATCAACCTCAATTTCAACTAGGGCTTTGAAAGATTTAAACTTCTCAAATGCTTCAATTTTTTCTTTAATAAATGTAAGCCGTGTCATTCTTGTGTAATCATCAATAAGCATCATAAAATAACTCTCACCTTTTAAATTGTGTGTTCTTTCTAGCCCACAAAGGTATGTGTGTACAAGTTCCAATGGATTTGATGTTGAGTACTCCTTTGTTTTGAACCAAACTCTCATTTGCTTCCCATGCTGACATAGGTTTTGAGATACTTGGCATATCTCTTGTCGCTTGTGTATTACTTAGTTTTACTATATTGTCAAAGTTTGTTTATATGACCCATCCTTCTATGCCATAACCAATTTTCTTTTAATTCTCTCATACAAAAAAATTATCCTTTGGCTTCATTAAGAATGTATACATTACTTGGGGTTTTGTTTTCATTTTCCACTAATCTTCATGAACCTACTTTCCTTATCTCACATCCTTTAGAATTAAGTTTGAGGTTGTAAACTTGATCACACATTTGAATGACAATTATAATATTGTTAGACCTTCAACATACAATACATTTTGTGTTTTATTCTTTCCATTATCAAGACGAATGGTACCTTTTCCAACTATCCTTGCAAAAGCATTATCCCCAAAGGTAACACTGCCTCCTTTTTCTTCCTTTAAGTCGAGAAATTTGTTTTGATCCCATGTCATGTGTTTTGAACATCCACTATCAATGTATCATTGGCTTCCTTTGTCTTGAGCATACATTGCAAGTCCACATTCTTCCTTCTTCGGTTCTTCTTGCTTCATTTTCCACACCTTTGTGTATTTTTATCTATGCTTGGTAAGAGCATATTATTCCCTGTTTACTTTAGGAGACTTTATTATGATACTTCTACAGTCATGTGCTATGTGCCCATAGTTATTGCACTTATAACATTCAGTATCGTAATCAAGTAGTCGAGCAAATGAATTGTACTTTATGTTAGCAAACTCATGAGAACTTCTGGTTTTGTTGCTCACATAATAATCCTTTGAGGTCTTGTAAGGGCATCTATTTTTGGTTCTCACAGTCACTTTTCTTGTATAATATCTGCAATCTATTTCTTTATGACCAAAATTATTACAAGAGAAACAATATGCAAGGAAGAGTTTTTGATATCTGGTTGTGAAAGGCCTTCTTGGTGGAACATCTCTTCTGAACTCATTCTTGTGAGAAGAATAAGATTTATGTTGGTCATCATTTCCTTTCATGTTGTTTCTTTCATTTTTTATGGATCCTTTGAGAATATTGGCATAGCTTTTAGGATTTTCTTCATTTTCCTTTTCTAATGAATTTTGACCTTAGGGCTTGTATCTCCTTCGGGGTATTTTGTTTTTTGTCATATCCAATACCTATCTTGATGAATGTTGACCTTTGGAAACTGAGAATATTACCTAATATTTCAGTATTCTTTCCAAACTTCAAAATATTTTTCAACTGATCAATTGTTTTCTCTAGTTCCTTTCTTAAGGAAACTATTTCAGCTTCTCTAGTTCCTTTCTTAAGGAAACTATTTCAGCTTCTAGCTTCTTGCAATTTTCTTCATTTTCTTTCAGTTGGCTTTTCACCACTTCTTTTGTCCTTTTTTCCTCTTCTAGTTGAGTGTTCAAAATGATAATTTTCTTCTTTATTTATTCAATATCATGATCCTTCTTCTCATGTTTCTGTAATTGCTACTTCTCCTTTGTATTATTTCCCCCGAGTTTGTCTATTTATTCTAAGGCACTAACAAGCTATGCTTCAAGATTCACTTCCTATGAATCTGGATTTTCTTTCTGATTATATTCATTTTCTTCATCAATATTTTTTTGTTTCCATGGTTATGGAGAGAGATTCTTCTTCGTCATCACTATCTTCCCTTTCTTTGTATTTTCTAGGTCCTCCTTTTAACTTTCTCACAAATTGTGCTTCTTCTGTCTCTGATTCATAGCTGGAAAAATCATCAGATCTCTCTTCATAAATGTTTTGTAGCTTATCCCAAATATGTTTAGTTGATGTACACTACAATACCTTGACAGTATCAGAATCTGATAGGCTTCTCAAGATGACATCTATTGCTTTTTCATTGTGTTCACTTGACTCCTTCCCAACTTCATCTATATAATCTGTTGTGACATATTCTCATATACCAAACCCAAGGGCCCTCAAATATGTCTTCATTCTTATACGAAAATATTTATAGTTTTTTTCCATCAAACAAAGGAGTTATGTTTGTAGGGAGACCTTCCTTACAATCCATATGTTCTAGAGATTTGCCTTCTAGTGGTTAAACTGCTACTGAAGGAACCTACTCTGATACTAATTGTTGAATTTATGCTTAGACTAAGAGGGGGGGTGAATCAGTATAAGATACTTTTTAATTTAATTGATCATTCACCAATAATTCATTATATTTTAAAAAGAAAATGTGTGTAAACTCAAATCATGGTGCACAGAGTTAACTTGGAAACCCTTGCAGAAGAAAGCCACAAAACTTGTCTTTATAAATGTTTGTAAGCATTAACCAATAGTTACAAATCTTGTAGGATCCAACCTACTGGAGACACCAATCTCCTCATCTTAGAACCAACTCAACAAGATATTGTGTAGGCACCAACCTACTAGAGACACAAATATCCTTAGTTAAGCACCAATTCATTAATACATGTATAGACACCAATATAATATATGCATACACATAGTACTTATAAATTCACATGCATGCTTCATACTTCATGCATTTTGTAGCATCATCGTACTCTTAACTTTCATGTTCCAACACCTCTCCTTGCTTCATACCCCAAACATAGCTTCAAACCCTAATCAAATTTATCCTTCATTCCCTAGTGAACCTTGTAGCATCATTCCCATAATATAATCCCATATTGTAGCATCACAAACTCAAAACATCTCACTTTGTAGCATCATAGACCTTAGTCCTTCATAGTGCACCCTTAAAACTCCAAGAAAACTCCTCTTGCACACCTTTAGAGACCAAGAACACTCTCCAGCTTCTCTTGCGCACCTTGGATCTCTTCTGTGCACCTCAAACTTGATCTTATTTCTTGGATTCTCTTAAAATGTGCACATATGTCCTGTATTTATAGTGTTTATGTGCTCACTTTTAGAGATGACCTATAAAGACTAGTTGGGCCAACCTAAACTTTCTGGTAGGACTATCTAACAGAAAAATTCATATTTCCTCATTCTTAAGGAGTTAGAGGGAGTGTGGTATACTGTTGAAAAGGTATAAAAATAAGATTTCTAACCATATGGCATATGCTCCCATTTTATCTAGGTATTTAGAGTAAAAATTCCTTCAAAGATAGGGTATCCAAACTGAGCATCAAAAATCCAAAAACAATATTTCCAACAATCTCCATCTTGCAATATTTACCTTGGACATGTGTAGTCTCCCCATGTCTTTGACATCAATGAAAATAGTATTTCCAGCAAAGAGGAGTATAATAAATCACGAGCATGAATATTCAACATCAATAGGAGTCAAAACTCAGGGAGTAAATCTACTAAAGATGAAACTACTACATTTAATCATTGTTAGTTTTGCACCTTGTTCAATTTGAAACCCAAGGAGAAACCTATTATGGATGATGTCTAGAATAATCATGCTAAATAAATGTCTAATGATCATATGGAATTTCTAATATTAACACATCTGAAGGATATTGGGAAGGCAACATGGAAAATAACAACATGGTTGGAATTTTTCGAGACAAAGATATAGATTGTAAGGATCCTAATTATAACTACAATTATGATAGATAAAAGGTTACTAAATTTTCTATCTTCCTTCCTTGTACTTGACACAGCACAATTGGCATTTAATTATGAGAATCAAAGTCATGAAAATTTGTTACACAAATGTTGTTTAATGCATTTTTTTATGTATTATTGTTCTTTCATATTATTAATTATGTTGTGTTTAATTTTCAACATGTATTCCAAAGATTTGATGTTGGATTTGATTTTAACATGAGACTATATGGCATGCAAGATAGGTATATTTATGTTATTAATTATAACACTTAATTCCCCAACTTGGTGCACCTCATAAGGTTCATATGCCTATAAAACCTCCATCCCAACCAATTATATTTGTGGTCCCTGGTTAAATTCAATGAATTATGATCATCTAGATTCCATAATGGGTTTTTTAATCCAAATCACATGGATGCACCTTCTACATGGCCATGTATGTGCATTCTTCTTAATTTTGTATCACAATCCCACAATGAACTATGTTAGTCTCATGAACACATTCAATAATATCTTTCTCTCTGAAAGGATGTTGACCTTAGTTTTGTTAGGTTTTGTCTTATAAAAACTTTTCTTTCTTATACCTAATTACCCCTCTTTTAAAAACTTTTCTTTCTTATACCTAATTACCCCTCTTTTAAAGCCTTCCCTTTAATAATAACTTAAAGCATGTTTTGGACAATCCCAACCCCACTAAGGGGAATGGGCCATGCTTGTACCTGCCATCCAAACATAGATATGATGAACTTTATATTTAGTTGTTACTCTTACTCTATATATAAAACACTGACATTTGTTAAGTGGATGAAAGGGAAAATGCATGCATTGAGGATGGACTAAGTATGCATTCAAACCACGTTTGTATTTATTATATTATGTCTTATAACATACCAAAATATTTGAAACATATTGTGTACTTGTCGTATTCTTAATATATGAAACATTCCAACATATTCTTGTCGTATTCTTATTCCATGTCGTATTCTTATTCCATGAAACATTCCAACATATTCTTGTCGTATTCTTAATATATGAAACATTCCAACATATTCCAACATATTCGTATTCTTAATATTTGAAACATTCCAACATATTGTGTACTTGTCGTATTCTTAATATATGTATATGAGGGATAGAAATGGCATTATTAGAATATAGACTATGGGGCATGTAAAATGCATGGAGGCATTGACACATTCCATGACGGGAGGATCTTGTCCAAAGAAGCTCATAATATCATGCTTCTCTAAAATCAAATCTTGAAGAGTAATTTAATATTATTTGCAATTGTTTACTTTTTGTTATACATGCATGAATAGATTAGGTTATACATATCACTACAATAGGAGAAAACGAGTCACTAACTTTTAGAGAATTTTAGCCATTATCATTTATGGTCATGTTTACAAGTTAGAAGTGTTCAAATTGGAATCAATACTAATTTGCATACTAAAGTTGGACTGCTTTAAATTTGACTAACAGTTTTGTTGAGTATGGGATTTCAGAATTAGCATGGTGAATGTTGATTTATTAATTTATTAAGTGAAAAGAATTGTATTTCAATCATATGCACTATGCACTTTTAGTTTATAATTTTAGTATCATATCTTTAATATATATTTTTTTATTTTTGATATTTTTCAATAATAATATAATAAATAAATAAAAGTGATAAAGTAAAATTGTTAGATCCATAAAAGTGACAAAAAAGTTGTTAATTTTGATAGAATTTCATTCACTTTCAATGCTCCATGAGCTAAAACATAATCCAAAAGATGTCAATATTAATATAATTAAATTCATAAGCAACATCAAAATGGATGTGTCTGGATGTTTAACAGAGAAGTTAGAATACTTCATGTAGTAGCCCGTGAGATGTTTGGAAAAAGTGTGGAAGTTATTTCATAATCTAAAAAATGTCAATGTTAATATAATTAAATTCATAAGCAACATCAAAGTGGATGTGTGTGGATGTTTAAAGAGAAGTTAGAATAGTTCATGTATTCATGTAATATCTCATGAGATGTTTAGAAAAAGACTAGAAGTTAAATATTTAAGTTTTCAACTATTTTCTTCATGAAATATAAAGAAGAAATGTTTAAACAGGTGGTTCTATAATTAGGTGGGAAACATTGATCCAGGTGGATATCGGTGGTTACCTATGTTTTTCGACTGGCTCAAAACAGTTTTTTGGCAATTTTGGCAATTTACTAT
>CBVK0101993035.1:0-12033 GCA_900067695.1 Picea abies | reverse complement strand
CAACTTCTGCCTTTATAGCTGCGATTTTCTTGGGATGAATCACGCGAAGCTTTTGTCGAACAGGTTTCGCGTCAGGGTAGGTTTTGATTTCATGTACGATGATGGAAGGGTCGATCCATGGCATTTCCTCGTAGCTCCATGCAAAGACATCACGGAATTCCTTAAACAAAGAGGTGTAAGAGACCACTTCTTCATGTGTGCAATTAGCACCAAGGTGAATGTTTTCCACGACACCTTCTTTGATTGAAATATCAATAATGATCGTAGTAGAGATGTTACCCATGTTCCCCTCAGAGAGAGTACCTTGTGTGAGGATCGGAGATTGTGGAGCATCGGTAACATTGGGAGGGAAGACAGAGCATATGTCTGGATGAATTTCTTACAAAGGCAGAAGAAAAGAGGATCGATGATGGTTATCATCCCAAGGCAGATAATCAATGCTAAGCATTTCCATAATATATTCGTCAGAAGGAAAAATCTGGGAAATGTAATCAACGACGGACGACAAGGAATCCAACCATGAGGGCACTGAGTATGCATCTGGTGTCAATAAATGTGGATTGTTTGAAGAGGGAGAGGTAGATCGAATAGCTACATATGCGGCCTCGGCTGGGCTAAGTGGCATAGCGTCACTGGGCACATTGAATTCCAGGGGACTAGGTACAACCCAAGGGTCAGATGATTCCAAGGATTGATGAGGCATAGTCGAGATCATATTGACGGCAGCAATATGATGCGCGGTAGGTGGAAGTGGTGTAGGGAATGTACCCATAAGGTTAGAATCTTTCAGTAAGCCAACACCAACGCTTTCATACGTAACTGGATGGTCTCCCAAAAAGGGAATGTTGTTGGTAGCAGGGATGCGAGCGTCGGATGTGCAGAAATCAAGCTGATCGATGGTAACAATTTTGCCTTGATGGGGGAATTGTACACATCAAAACACCGACGAGGAGACTGCAGTCATAGCATAGAACCAACTTCTTCTGAGTAATAGTTTGTAATCGAGGGGGGCATCGACCACCTTGACATCAACGATAACAGTTTTGTCACCCAACTGAATGGCTAAGGATTGTAATAATCCGTGAGGATGAAAACCTCATCCATAGAAAGCGCGTAACATCGTAGCGGATTTGTTAAGGGCAGAAAATTTTAATCCTTTCCAAAAAGCTAAGGACATGACAAAGGTAAAAGCTCCCTCATCCAGGATAGTTCGATGGATTTGTTGATTATGAACAACAACATCGATTTGGAAAGCTAGTTGGTGGGAGAGTCGTGGTTGATGATCATCCAGATTAAACGTGAGACTATTTGACAACTTGGGATCAAAAGCGTCGATAGCAGCTAAGAGCGTTCTACGTTGACTGGGACAGTGTTGTAGAACTTCCAAGGTGGACATAGCACATGGTGCTTGGGCTAAATCTTCTACAATGTTGTAGTTTTGGGCAGCCCGTGAATTAGGATTAAAGGTAGACTTCCAGATGGTGCTCTTAGGAGGGCATAAGATAGATTCAAATGAAGGTTTCTCAATCTGAAGTGGCCCATATGGAGTACTAACAGACGGAGGATTAAAGGAAGAGGGTAACGGCTCCGGTGCGGAACCATTAGTAGTCTTTGGTTTATTAGGTTTAACTGGCGTGTCATACGTCGCAGAGCAAGTGGTCAGGTTAACCCTGTTGAACATGTAAATGTGGGCACTTGTTGAGGCCTCATCATGGGGTGGGTTGGAACTGCCCCCAGCAGTGGGGGTTTGAGCAACCAAAGATTGCTGCTGTGGAAAAGGCTGAGTAAGCATAGCGGGTTATGAATTTCCATTAAAAATCTTGGCCACTTCATCACGATGTGGACAGTCTTGGGTGTAGTGATCTTCACCACAAATGAGACATGGGAATTTCAGTTTTCGTTGTGGTTGTTTTCCGGCAGCAGGGGTTTGCGGTTGATTTTTCGGTTGTTCGTTATTATTTTTCTTTGGTTTGTTTCTCGCTTTCTTCTTGCCCCTAGGTTGTTGTGAAGGGGTTGATTGGACCGCATTCACATCAGATACCTGAGTTTGAGGGGGGGTAGAAGAGGGTGCAGTCGGGCTGGGAGGGGCTATCAAAGTGGTCCGCTGAATCATTCTAGCCGACTGGGTAGTAGATTGGGTCTTGACAGAGCTAATAAATCCATCCACGTGGGAAGCAGACGATGATTTGAATGGGTCATTAGTGGCATGGGTAGCATTCGTTATCAACTCATACAAAGTATCGGATTGTGAATAGAGTAAGTCTAAGTACTGAGCTCGGGCAATGGCCTCTTCTTCGGTGACTACTCCACCCATGGCAACATCACGAGCAATCTAGGGTAGCAATGATTTAGTGAACCATTCTGCTAACAATTGGTCAGGAATGACCGCTTTGATTATCCTTCATCGTCATCTCCATTCATGGATATGATCGGAGATATGCACAGACGTTGTTTGACGAAGGGAGGTTAATAGTTCAGTACCCGTCTCATATCAAATAGGTATTTGGAAGTGCGTGAGGAAAGACATGGCGAGAGAGTTGAAATCGTGAAAAGATGTGCATGGAAATTCAATATACCATTTCTCCGCGGAACCCGTAAGCGCTCGTTGGAAAAGACGCAGACGTATAGAATCGTCCATGAGGGAGTTGGATGAACACCACAAATGGAAAGTCATCACGTGGTTATTTGGGTCTTCTCCGGACTTTCCGTCGAATTTTGGGATATCAGAAGGAAGTTTAGCTGGAATAGCTGGCCAAACTGGAGAATGATAAATAGGATCATTCATTAACTGAGACAAGTCTGGAAGGTCCAGGGTAGCTAGAAAAGGTAGTTGTTGGTTAATCTGTGGGTAATGTTGGTGTGGCATGGGGACACCAGTGGGGCCAATCACTGGGTTATGTGGATAATTGTAACTAGTGGGCCCTCTTGTGTGAGGTTGGTTTTGACTGAGTTACGCAGGATTTGAGGTGTTTTGAGAAGCGTGTGTGAGTGGAGGATAACCAGATGGGTTTTGAGGGTTATAGGTTGGGTTTGGCATTTGTCCATAAGGAGGTTGTTGCAGAGTCTGAGAATTGTGTCCTGCTGAGAACTGTGGATTTCTCGGGAAAGGGACGTTCCACGGATTGGGTGCGGCGGACATATTTTGTCTGTATGGTTGATGGTGGACTCCGGATTAAGGCTTCTCCCCAACATGAGGGTGCCCCCCGAATGGAATTTGTCCTCCGGTGGGAGGATGCCCCCTAGCTTGAGGTAGAGTTCCCGGAATTTGAGAACCAGACGTAAATGACTGACTGGTGCCGCCGAGCGGATTAGGACCACCAAGACTGGTGCCACCAAATGGATTAGGACCACCAAGACTGGTCCCTCCGGGGTGTTGGATAGGTATGGAACTTCCCGGCATAACTTGGGTAGTAGTGGTTTGGGTAGTAGTGGCAGTGGAAGTATTCAGTGCTCTGAACCCAAAAGGGAGTGTAGGTCTTGGTGTTATAGGTGTGCCAATCATAGCTTGGTTGACCACCGCATTACCAGCGGGAATAGTTGGAATGTGAGGGACCATTGTAGAATGGGCCATCTGGAGGGGAAGAGTAGACCTTGGGCCAACGGATGGTATGTTCGGACCAATGGGTGTTGTGGCCGTAAAAGTGGTGGTACCAGTAAAATGGTTTAGGGGTACGGTGTAGGAGATGTGTGCATCGGCACCTTCCCCTGTTACATAAAGATCTCACACCATGCGCAGTGGACTTCGAACAATGTCTGCAGTCCAAAAAGGGTCATCGGCTAAAGGGTTTTGATGAGACCCAGCTGGGATGTTAGAAGGACTGATGACGACAAATTCACCAGTGGAATTGAGTTGGAGGACACGTCGTTCATATCCCTCCGAAATGAAAAAAGCTTCCGGAGACTTTGAAACAGTCCAAAAATTCTCCAAAGGAGTGGGAACTTCTTCCTGGGAAGTTCTAGTGTTTTGAACCTCACTCTGTTGAGGAGATTCCTCCGTAGAATGAGGGGGTAAAGGGATGTTTCCTTCCATATTTTCTGGAGGAAGTCCCTGTAGCCTCCACGAACGGCGTGGAGGTTCGATGTTGGCGAAAAAGATCTATGGCCAACTACCGAAAAGAAACAGCATGCGCTAATAGAATCTAAGAATCACAACCAAGCAAACAGGACCTTCTCTCGATGACCATACTAGTTGGTGATGAAATCAAACGTCGCGTGATCAAGTCCAGAAGGGGCAGGGATAGGGTGGAACAGTTACAATGGTGACCTGCTTAACGGACTTATTCCTTGGTGCAAGCTCCACGCAGTAATTGTGGATTTACCCTCCAAGGAGCCCGAGTGAGTTTGACCAATGTCTGCTCCAGGTACAGTGAGACTTCCCGTCACTATCACCTCATGTAAGACCCTAAATATTATGGCAGCTAAGGTTACCAATTCGCAGTTAGCCCCTGGGTGGGAACAATCGACAGTCCAATCCAAACGTATGGGCAAGGTATCAAGCCCGAAATCAACTAAAAGGATTCCACGCAGTAATTGTGGATTTACCTTTAAGCGATCCCCATAATATGATATGACCACCACAATCAGTTAAACCACGGAGGGTTAGTCCCCGTAGCTTACCCGAATGCGACCTCGTGCGTAACCCCTGTGTTAGAGGGGGATCCCACGTAGACTTATACGATGATTGGATTTGACTCTCCCTAACTCAAGATGTTAATGTTTGTTTTGGAAACTTTGGAGAGTTATGCTCATAGCCTAATCCAAAGTACTAAGCCTAATCTACTATTGGTGGAGGATCCTAGAAAAGAAAAAGTTCTAAATAATTTTTAATTACCGTTGATTTTAGAGTTGTTCTTTACTAAAAAGGGGTGCATGGAAGTGAAACGAATGGAATTATGAATCAGTCCCAAAAATGCATCAAATATGATAAGTAGTCATTTCTTTTCGATGAACATCTATCTAAGGGAGAGAGAGATTTATTTTCACTAACAAGCACAAATAAGGAATGTCCTCAAACAAATTTTTCTCAATCAAATCCCGATGTGTTGCTAAAACTTTTGAGATACCTTCTAATATGCATAATAAATCATGAAAATGCCTTCTATCATTTGCATATGAATAATGATTAATCCAAAACAATGCTCGTCTTGCTAATTATCTTTTTGGATGAATGAAAATCAGACCAACACAAGAAAGAATCATACAAACAATACACCCTCTCGTTGTGATCAAAACAAGAAGCGAAAGAAAAGAAACAATCAAAGAGAAATCAGACTTCACACCAAAAGAAAAAGTTGAAGAAAAATGATATTTAACTAAAACCAAATGAAAAGATATGTAGACCTTTGATGACCTTCACTAGCATTTTTTGTTCAGTCGACGAGGAGAGAAAGACAATGCATGGGTTTCAAACTCCAAATGGTAGAAAAATTCAACAACAATAGTGAAGAAGGCTACAAAATCCAAACAACAAGATGTTTGTTCTTCAAGAAAAAGATAGATGTCAAGGCTGGAAAGAAGAAGGATTGAATCACAAGGTTACCCAGCAAGAGAGACACAGAGGAAAAACCCTGAAAAAACAATTCTGGAAGGTTTATTGGCCAAAGGAGGGCTGGCGCTCTATTGCCAAAGGCAAGGAGTGTTATAGCACTCTGTGTAAGGCTATTAGGGAGCGCTGGTGCTCTGTTAACACAGGGACAGGGGCGCCAGGTTCAAAAACTCCCAAAAATGTCAAAAAATCCAAAAATTGTAATTCAATCTCGACAATTAGGCTGAGTGTGATGGGGTAGGGAGTCAATCAGCTCATGAAACCAATCAAAAGAGGAGTGAACCAGGTCTAAAATTATCAAGGGGTACAACAAGGTCTATGAGGAGAAATCAGAACAAGAAGTTTCCATTTGATGACTCCCCAGTGGAGTCGCCAGTTTCTGTTGTAGGAAAATCTCCCTACGGACAGGTAGATTGCCTCAAAGAGCTAGACCCTACTCTAAGACAGAAAGTGCTTAACGTGTACACTGACTTCCTTTCAAATCCATACAAACTAGCACATAAGAAGGAAGGAGAATAGCAGTACCTTTTTATCGATATTTGTCCCTACACGCTCCAAATCGAGCTCCGAACTCTCGCTCCTCGCTGAGTCCTGTAGACAAACAAAGTACGACCGCTTCCTACTCTATTGATGTTATCTTGAAAACGGATCTATCTATCAATGATAGGTTCATGTGGAATCAGACACAAACTAGAAAGAAACAAGCCAAGCATGTCATATTGATGAGAATAATGACAGTAGTACTTACAATTGTAGATGCGAATGCGACAACTTCGTCGAGTTCCCTCTGTCTAACCCTCGCTCGAAAGATCCACAACCTACATGATAGCAGCTTCACTGATCACTTCTCCTTTGACTGACTATGTGTTCCCTATGAGATCATAGGTTTGATGCTAGGAATTCTTCCCCCTTTTCACCATCATAGATCTTGCTTATATATGTTAAGAGGAGATTAACCTCTTGAGTTATCTTTAGAACAAGTTGAGGAACCTCCTCCTTAGATCAGGGATCTTCTAATGGAACCAAGAATTCGAATGCAACTGCCTTCTAAACTTGAAGGATCCTCTCCTTATTCTCCTCAACGGGCCAACTACTGCCTCAAATTAGGCAGTGCTCCCTCAAAAGGGGCATCAGAGTGTTGTAGCACTCCCTAGGAAGCTTGAGGGAAGTGCCAACGCTCCAAATGTGGATAGCGCTCCTTCAGAAAGGCAAAAAAACGTTATAACACTCCCTAAGGCCTTATAGGGGAGCGCCAATGCTCTTAAGGCTGAAGTAGGGGAGCGCTCACCCTCAGAACCTTTGTTTAAGAGCTCTTCTCAGGTGATAAGAGTTCCTTGACTTCAGTTAACCAGTTCCCCTACTCCAAATCAAGTGTATGAGATGTTTTAAGTGCCTCCTTAGTGTTGTCGTTATGGAAGTATGCTTGAACAATGTTTGCGACACTTGTGAACAACTTGCAACACTTGCGAAAGTTGTAAGGAAGATGTGACACTTACGACAACTGAGAGGAACATGCGACACTTATCCAGTTGAGTAATTTTGACGTGTAACACTAGGGCTTCATTTGCCTATTTTCTAGGTCTCTTTCTTTTGAAGACATCGTGTTTGTCAAAGAGGTTTTCTAAAGGGATACATCCCTTAGGCAAGGTGTTATTCTGAAGATTCATAACCTCTAAGTTCATGGAATCAGCCAAGAAATTTATTTGTGAATCGGTGAATTCTTTGTTGTTTTCCATAAACCTAATGATCTGGTCGTCATCCTCAAAGACTTGTCAATGTTCCAAATTATCAGGGATAGAAGGTCTAAAAAGGACTTTTATTTTGCATAGGTCTCAGAGTGGACCATCACAAGGTTGCAAGGTAGAGGCAGAAACAACCAAGGCATCAGCCACATGGTTTTGTTCTCGAGGAATAGCTTCGATTGATATTATCTTGAAGGATTTTGCAATGGATTGTGCAAGGTCATGATATCTCTTCAACTTCTCATTTTTGGTAGCGAATTTTCACAACACTTGTGATACTATGAGGTCCAAGTCCCCCTTTACCCTCAAGTATTCGACACCTTTTTCAATTTCTAAGTTGAGACCTAGGATCAATGATTCATACTCAGTAATGTTGTTTTTGCAGTGATACTCAAGACTATAGGTGTAGTAGAAGGTCTCATGGGAAGGGGTTGTTAAGACAATCCCAACACCTGATCCAGAACTTGAGTGAGATCCATCAAATTCTAGAGTCCAAATCCCTTCAAGTGTTTCGATAGTATCATCCCCATAACTTTCTCTTTGGACGAACCAGTTATCAATGCCATCGTTAATACACAGGAGATGATCATTTGGTCCATTGAGGGTTTCAATTAAGGATCTTACAAGGGGTTCTTTGTGGATGGTAAAAAAATCCTCCTTTAGGGTGAGGAATGACTACTTTGGATTCTTGGTCTTGGAAAATTCCAGCCAGGGGTTCTATAAGATCTTTGTGGAAAATGATGCCCCAATTGCTTAAAGCATCTACCACCATCACATCTATAGTAAATGGGGCGCTAGGGAAAGAGTCAAAAGAAACGTTTAGATCCCCGATGATCCCCTTTGCAAAATCTCCTTGTGTATTTGGTTGTGAAAGGTTTAGTCCTAACTGATGCATGACCTCTTTAGTCATGATGTTGGTTGTAGCGCTCAGATGAAATACACAATTATGGAGGAGGGAGTCATTGACTTGGAGAGTAACGTAAAAAGGTGTAACCTCCCTATATTTTGATTCGATGTTTTCTGCTTGGTGGACAAAAGGAGAAACTTCTTCAAGAAGATCATCTTTATAAATTTGTGGCAAGGAAGCTTCAATATCTTCATTCTTGTGTGGAAGAAAGATGTCTTGAAAGGGATCTACTTCCGTGGGAGGTTCCTTTTGCTGAGACAGAAGGGGCACATATTGTACGTTGGTAGAGGACGTGCTCAACTTCCTCTTGAGAACTAGGGGTTTTACTTCGAGGATTTTCGGAAGGTTAGCTTCAGTTTCTGTAATACCTTCATCACTAGATCCCCAAGGGTCATCATTGTGCATAAGGTTAATCTGATGGATGGAGTCTTCGAACTTAAGGTTTTCCTCAATTTGGTAAGCAAAATCTTGTGCTTCTTCTAAGGTTGAGGGTGACCGATCCTTGAGGGTAAATGCAAAATTCCTTCCAAGGAGTTCAAATAGTGTTGGAGGATAGCTTCCTCTGAGTTTAGGTTGGGTCGGGGATTCTTAAGGAGAATATTGAATCTATCATTGAAATCCCTAATGCTTTCATTGGACCCTTTGCAAATATCAATGTACTTAGAGTACAAGGATTGTGCATTTTCTTGTTTACACCACATTATTTTGAAGGCTTTTCTAGTTCTTCAGGAGTTTTGATGCTTCCTTTTGGGAGAGACTCAATTCATGTTTTGGCATCCCCAATGAGAGAGCTTGCAAAGAGCCTCATAAATACATCAGGGTGTTCTTGACCGGTTTGATGAAAGTCAAAACTTTCACAAAACTAGGTCCAATGTGAATTACCGGAGGATACTCCTTTTCTAGAAAAACTTGGTATCCATGAGTCAACCCCTTTGGGTAGGTCATGTAATCCCCCTTGGATGTTAGATAGGTCAAAAGAACCAAATATTTCTTGGTGAGACCATCTAGGAGAACTCACAGAAGTAACAGGATTTGTAGGGGTAATGGAGACTACAGTAGAAAGAGTTAAGTACTAACGCCCACTACAGGTTGTCATTTGTGGAGTCGCCAGATAATTTGCTTGAAATTATCAAAAAGATAAGGGAAATCACCCTTAGTGGAGTCGCCAAGGAAGCTTGTAAGATAAAGGCTCTTCAGGAAAGGCTTACCAAAAAGTGTCGTCTTGAGGAGAATTGACTCAGTGTTCCCCGATAGCGGCGCCAAAATGTTATCGCATAGTTTGTAGTTGGAGTATAGGACAGATGGAAGATGGGAAAACTGGCAAAATTGAGACTATCCTACCACTTTCACTTCAATAGGATAGCTCTTTTTGTTTAGGGAGGTAAGGCCCAGGGGAGACGTCCTCCGTGACCTAGGGTTTTGAGAAGGCAAAGGCTTATGGCTAAGTAATAGGTTTTACCCCTCACAAGTCACCACCAATCAGAAAGTCTCGGCTAATCAGCCAATAAAGATAAATAATAACCAAGAAGTGTACCTGACCGAGAGAAAGCAACAAGAAAACTATACATGTGCAAGATCACTAGCTGGTTAGTACTTCATATAATCGAGGACTTCTGATATAAGAGAAATTGATAGACAATATTAATGAAGCAAATCAATGATGTAAAATAGCAATGATTACAATATATATATCACTTTTCAATAAATGCTAATGAAGCTTCACAATAAGCAATGGTAATTTATCATCAATGTAACAATACTAGAAGCAACGCTTTAGCCAATCATTCAATTGCTTTAAAGATAAACAAATGCTGCAAGGTATAAGTATAACACTAGTAGGTAATGGAAACAATAGGGTTAGTGAATGTTAGTCTAATCTAGGGTTAGAAGTGGTTAATGATTGTTCAAGAATATTTAGAAGTTGTGTGTGATCAGGGTACTCAACACAAGAAGTATTAGATCAGTGCGTTATAAGGGAAAATGGAGTCAAAATAGTTGCAAATGTTGAAGGGCCAAAATGATAGTGATAGGGCTAAAGACAAGAGGGTTATATGTTGAAGTGTTTCTAAGGAAAGGCCTCAACAATGAAACCCTAGGGGAGAAAGGCTCACTAAGGTGTAGAAACCCTAGGCCTTAGTGCTTTCTCCTCCTTCTTTAGCTCAAAAGTAAATTTAAAATGGCTAGCTTGAGCAATAAATGTTATGGCTAAGGACAAGAGAGTTTAATGATGAAGTGTTGCTAAGGCAAGGCTTCATCAATAAAACCCTAGGGGAAAAAGAATCACTAAGGTGTAGAAACCCTAGGCCTTAGTGTGTTTTCCTCCTTCCTTAGCTCAATGACAAGAATAAAAACGGCTAGGCTAGAAGAGTAGAAGTAGAGTGTTACTATGGCAAGGCTAGCTTCAGAAAATCAAAATGGCTCTTAGCTTAACTTAGTATGGATATAAGACAAGGAAACCAACATGTTCTTGTCCCCTAGGGTTTAATCCAACAAATTATAATAACAAAATTCAAGTAAACAATACCATAACCATTCAATAAAGAGGTGTTTTGCAGAAATTCACTTACATCTACCAAGCATTCATATAGCCAAACCCTAGTTGTAAACCTTCCACCAAGAAAATGCCAAAATAGCCAAGAAAGACACTCCTTCAATAAGTGCGCATCAATTTTCAGCCAGAAACCCTAAAGGAGGGCGCAAATTTCAGACCTCACTAAGTGTGAGTGAAAGATGATGTTTAAAATGAGAGTTTTAGCTCTCTACTTATACAATACCAAGTGACCTTAATAAAATTTAGGTCACCAAAAGGCTGACAAGGCCAAAATACAAAATAACATTGTTTTACATTAAATGTCATAAATTAAAAACTAATCAAGAAAAAGTAAGACGTCATGCCCTTTCTAGGGTGGCGTTAGCCCTCCTTGGGCTTCTCCAAGCTGCCACACTTGCCATAATTGTTGGGTATGTGTTATATTCTTTGCATGTGTGTGTGTGTGGGTGCGTCAAATAAAACAACTGCGTCTACGGATTTTTCTATTTTTAGCTGATTTGTAAATTAATCCTGGATTAAGGGATTAGGGTTTTGGTATCTACGGAATACCTAAAAACATTGTATATATTGTATGGCGAATGGTGAAATTCGAGATAATGAAAATAAGAAAGGTTTTCCCCGTTGAGGGTTTCCGGTATAAAATCTCTGTGTACTCTATGTATGAGCCATTGATTAATTTTTGTATTGCTTAAGAATCTATATGCATTGCTTTACTTTGCAGGTTTAAAACTTACATGTGTTATCAGAGCACGTTTTTGGCTTCAGAGGGACGCCTTTGTTGCTGAGGGTTTGGCTCGGTCTTGATAGATCAAGTTTATCTTGGGTCTGTGATAAACCTGGGTTCAGTGGGAGCTTTTGCAGAGGAGATTCGAGTAAAGTAAGAGGAATGGCGAGCTCATCTAGAATCGAGATAGAGAAGTTCAACGGTAAAAACTTTGAGCTATAGAAGCTCAAGATGGAGGACCTTATTGTAGACAAAGAACAATGGATTGTTGTGGATAATGGTACACAGCCTACTGGTACACCATCTACAAGCACACAGGCTACTGGTACACAACCTACCAGTACACAAACTACTAGTACACCAGTTATTGGTATGTCGAAGGAAGATTGGGACAAGTTGGACAGAAGAGCAAGGAGTACCATTCGACTCTGCCTGGCAGATTCAGTGTTGTTGAATGTCTCGGGAGAATCTACAGCAAAGGAACTATGGGATAAGTTAGGGAATTTGTATCAATCAAAGTCCCTGGTAAACAAGTTGTTTCTTAGAAAGAAGTTGTATCATCTT